>JAMPIV010000716.1:0-287725 GCA_024509875.1 Oreohelix idahoensis | reverse complement strand
GGGAAACTCGAGAAAAATGCGGATCATAGAATGAGAATGCTATTTCTTTCTTTTTCGTTATCTCTTAGCAATGGCTAGGCTTATCTGTTTTCTATGTCTAATTAAATGGTCGCATTTTATTTTTGTGAATTTAATTGATTATTTTTAACATTCTGTTCACTCCTTCTCGGTTATAATTAGTATACGCGAGACTATAATCGTGAATAAAATATTCCGTTGCGCACAGGGCATGGTTGCAAATAGTTGAAACTTATTATAAGAGCTTATACCAAAGGGCCTAAACCATCCGTTAGTTTCTCCCAGCCACATTGCCCCAGGTTGTTTCGATTTGTTTTAATGCGTACTTTCTTTAAAAACGGTTCGTATTTTTTTATAAACAAATAAGGGGGGGGGGGGGGGGGGGGGAGAGAACCTATAAACATTCCTTTGAATTATGTATTCTGCTTTGCAGTATCACAGGACGTTTGACTGTACGGAATACGCACTGAATATAGAGGTCATATGTCCCGTGTAGTTCCTGGCAGTCTCTGGGGAGATACAGGTAGAATATGACTACAGCTCCTTCAGGTGTGTCCTACGAAGGTACTGTACTAAGATGAGGTTTTGCATGGGGCTGACAATTTTATACAGGTAAATCAGATTGATACAAGAGCACAGACCTCGGGTTATCCTCTTTGGTTGTTTCCAAATTCACACATGTTTTAGCATAAAACCTACCAGCTATTCTATACTGTTCTTATTCTTCTACTAGTGTAAAAGCCCGTCATAAGACGGGAATTAAATTCAAAACCACCAATACCTAACGGCAATTTTACTTATTCAAAAGTATTTTTTAAAAACCACTGCGCATCACCACAGTACACGAACTACTTAGCAGCAGCGAGGATCCCAATGTGTGTAAATAAGTATTAGACAAACATAAAGGTATGTTGTCAGGCACTCGTAAGAAATAAAGAAGTAGAACACTAGACAACAGAAAAACAACAGACGTGAGTGGCTTACCCAGGACTCGAACCCAGGACCTTCCGTGCGACAACCCCCGCCTAGCTATGCAAGCGAATCACACTATCCTCCCTGACATCTAGGCATCCCAATGTGTGTATACGGGATCACACATTCTATAAATATATTTTTGTGCACACCGTCTTATGCGCACTTTTCTTTGTCCAGTGTTACTATTTTCGGGAGAGTACATATAAGGGAAACAATATAATTAATGTCTAACTTTCAACCAAAGTTGCATCCTTTAGCGTTACGCACTGACAGAAAAAGCTGGGACTTTATATATAGGATTATTTACTAGACAGTATGACGGTCTTTGTTATGTGCAGTGGCGTACTAAGGGGGTGCGAGGGGGGATCCACCCCGGGTGACAGCCAGGAAAAGTGTGCCATTAGACAGGATTATGATAGTACTTACTATTAAAAATATGCTTGCAAGTGTTTTTCTTTATGGCAGGAGCGTGCCAAAGGTAGGATCCGACCCGGGTGCCAAATATTGTAGGTACGTCTATGGTTGTGTTATCTGGCTTATATTGGTGAATAGGAAAGTTTAAACATAAGGAGGGGAAACCCGAGGCCTGTAAACAGTAAATAAATAAACAAACAACACACGAAGGTATGATCAGGCACTCAGTGGGAAAATAAAGAAGTAGAAGACCAGACAACAGAAAAACAACAGAAGTGATAGGCTTACCGGGATCGAACCAGGACCTTCCGAACGGTACCCACCGCCTAGCCACGGGAGCGAATCGTCATTATCCACTCTGCCAGCTAAGCATTACAAAAATAATGCTTCACCGACAGAGGTCTAGCACGAACTCCCACGCGACCCGGATATGTACCATAGGACGACCCAGACTAATTATAGTCGCAATCACTGCTGCAGTTCCACTATTAAACAGTATAGGCCAGATTACACAAGACAAAGGCCTTAATACTGTGTCTAGTAAATGATAGAAGAATGAGAATAAGTAAAGGACAGAATGTAGGTTTCTGGTATTTTATAAACGTATAATATAGGATAAAGTAGTACCACTGAAGATATGTGTGTGCGTATGTGTTTGTGTGTATGTGTGTGTGCGTACAAGTTAATATATAATGGACGGTCATAAAATTAGCCAAGAAGGCTCTCAAACATACAAAAAAGAAATCTATTGGCTGGCAGCCATGATAAGGTTTGAGATAAGGTCTGTGAACTTGTCCTGAAAAGGGAACAATATGAAAACCTGGTAGTGACAGGAAGGTTTATTGCACTAGATAGAAAAGCGGGAAAAAAATCTGAGAAAATACCTCGGTAAAAATGACCGAGTAGGCAACACAGGAACTGTGGGGATCAATTTTCGAAACAATGAGCTTTCTAAAGGTCTACCTTAATAAAATCCCGATTTTGCGGGGTTCCGAGTATGTGGAATAAGTACAGCCTATATGTAATGTTTTTTTCTGCCACACGATCTGCTTCTCGCAATATCATCGGCAGAATAGTGGAAAATTGAACATAAATATTTTACCGAATGTAAACCTCACTTTAAAGAAAAGACTGCGTTCCTATCTTATACAGTTCACGAGTGGAATGAATTTTAACAAGTTAGCTTGCGAGTTTCACTGGGAATGCGGTGAAAGTACCTTCTAACCTGGGTACGCCGCTTTTAATTGCTGGTGGGTGATTGCTAGTGAGAAATGTAGCTTCAATAAAAATTATTTTTCCCTTCCGCCACCTAGAGGTCTCCAGAATGTTCCGTTGGAATCTACCGATAGATTAAGTTCAGCGGGTTACCGACCCCTGCCATATGGCATTGCTGAAAGATCTCTTTCAAGATGCCCAATTCGTAAGAAATAATGAAACATGTTCCCCAAAGAATGCTGAAGGGCACTTTTTTTTATTTTGCATTAAAGGGGTCTTCGTGACCGGTACACTGATTTCTCGTTAACTGATAGTAGTCGTGTCTGAGTTGCGTGCACATTACTCGCATTGTCTAGAGACAAAAGAAATAATCGATGTATTTAAATGAAGGCTATTTGACATCCGCCGAGACTTATTTATATCCAAAACTTGTTTTGTCGTTGCCCAAGAAATTGACAGCTGCATATATACATATACATGTAGTTCCAGAGGGTCTCTAAAGAGACAAAGAAAGGACTTCTGCACCCTCAGGCACTGGCAAGATGTTCTCTTGTGTGTGGTACAAGGCGACTAATGCGAGGCTGTACATCATCCTGCAAAACTAACTGCCAAATAAAAAAGCCACCGCTTCAAGAACATGTGATTGTTTGGTGAAGGCTTCCTACAAGGAGACCAGCTGCAGTGCGGGATTATGCTCCGTTAGGAACGCATTAAAAGTGAGGATGATTATGATTATATATATATATATATATATATATATATATATATATATATATATATATATATATATATATATATATATATATATATATATATATATATATATATATATATATATATATATATATATATATATATATATATATATATAGTTCAGTCCGGATAAGTAGAAGTTGCTGGGACCATCTAAAATAATTCTACTTATTAGCTGTTTGCTCAAAGATGGACATTTTGCGGACAGAAACAGAAAAACTGCATTTTAACTGTTTCTTACCACTGTTTCATTGTTAAAATAACATTTTTGCATGTTTTCAACTTTTAAAAAACAAATCAACAAGTAAATTGTTTTGACTGTGCACTTCGAGACCTAGTTTTAATGAAATTGAAAGCTTCAAATACCTCACCCCTACCCCCCTTGTTCCCCACAGCAGTATCAGCCATAGGGCTACTAGTGCTTTTTTTTTTTGGTTGTTCGTTTTGTTAACTTGTTGGTTTCTACACGTCCTTTTGTAATAAAGGAAAGCAAGAATAACTGAGGCAGACCGGCAATAAGAGTTACTGCAAATAAACCACGTGATTTACGAAGCAATGATGGTGGCCGCTCGTCATTATATCGCTCTCATACAATTGCATTATTTCCTCCATAAAGCAAGCTGTGTCTCTGATAGTGGTAACGTTTTCAGCGATAACGTTAATTCCCCGAGTCAGGTCGTTTACAAACATGTAAAGGATGCCGCTCCGACATCAAACAATGTATCACCTGCTTCGTTAACAAATTACGTGCTATCCCACACATTCACAACTTCGTCTTAGGAGAGGGGTAAAGACAGAACTTCTGCTTAAGCGATACAAAACGTGAATTGAGACTGAACAATTACCTCGACTTATCCGAAAATTCTAGTTATCAGAGTTCGACTTAACCGGAATTTTTTAACAAAACCAAAGAAGACTTTTGGCCGGCACCTTCAGTAATTCTTCTACTTAAGCGAAATTCGATTTAAGCGAGTTCCTCGTCGACTGCACTACAACACCAGACTTTCATTCAGTGCATCCCACGTCTATCTGTCTTGTGTCGTCAGTTCAAGCTCTGTCCTTGTCTTCGTTATCCTTATTTAGTCGATCTCTCGTTCCCTTCTCCAGGTTTTATTGGGTCCTTTACTATTTCTTTTTACCATGGAGGATTCCAGAACAAGTATTTGCACATACAATTTGCCAACAGTGAATATAACACACACACACACACACACACGCGCGCGCGCGCGCGCACGCACACATACACGCGTGCACACACACACATATATATATATATATATGGTAAAAAGAAATAGTAAAGAACCCAATAAAACCTGGAGAGGGGAACGAGAGATCGACTAAATAAGGATAACGAAGACACGGACAGAGCTTGAACTGACGACACAAGACAGATAGACGTGGCATGCACTGAATGAAAGTCTGGTGTTGACGTCTAAAACCATAGGGGGGACATTTTTTTTTTTCCCCTGAGGAAAAGAGATGTGCCTGACAACTAATTACAGTGGTTTACCTGATTTCAGAGAAAAATATAAGGTTGTCTAATTACTGAAAACAGAAATGTGTCTAATTATTGAAAACAGAGGTTTGCCTGATTACTGAAAACAGAAGTTTACCTGATTATTGAAATCAGAGGGTTATGGTGTTATTGAAAACAGAGGTTTGTCTATTTCTGACAACAGAAGCTGTTCTTACAACCTAAAGATACAAAGACAAGCCATTGGCCTAGTCCTTATTTCTACAGACCAGGTTAAACTGGAGAAGAATGGAAGGCGTGAGTTTCATTCTACCTTTCATCCGATGACCTGATATACGTTGTGTTACAAACTAGTCACTGTTCTAAGGCAGCAACAGAAGAGTTTTACAACCCACTAAGTCTAAGTGCCAGGAACTTTCATACTTCGTTATTATGTTCACCCCCGCATCGTGCCGGAAATTATATAAATGAAAAATAGCACAGCTGAAATATACAATTGAAATCAAGAGAAAACCGATAAACGAATGGAATGATTGCAGCTGTCACGAAGTTCAGACCGAAGGAACTTTTATTTGGCTCACACCAATTGCTCATAATGCTACGCTATTTTTTCACCTGCTTTTAAATAGCGAAACAGGGAAATAAAATGTTTAGTTTGATTTATTTACTTTAGATTTCGCTACGGACAGCATTTACTTAGCTGCTTCTCTCTCTCACACGCACTCTCTATATGTCTGTTTAGTGTTGCCACTCTGAATTTAAAGAAAAAAGCTAGATGATACTTTAAACAGCAACTAGATACACCTAGATGGGGCTACTTTTGGAAGACTTGGGATACTTTGGGCTATTTTGTGGAAAAAAATCGAAAACCCAAAGCGTTCTTCAACTAATGAAGGAAAATGACACATAGGTGGCACGAAAAAAACCTAGATTTAGCTGAATCCACCTAGGAGTGGCAACGCTGTGTCTGTCTCTGTATCTTTTTTAATTTAAAAAAAATACTTCTTACATTCCCCGCTTGTGCATGGGACTGGCAAAATATGCAATACATTCTGCCAGAGAAAACAACGCAGCTAGAGCACGGGACTGCTTTAAGCAGGCTTCCTGCAAGGGGGCCAGCGCCTATTGTAGTTCCATGCTTCGTAAGGAGTACAATGATGATGATGATTCTTCTCTTTCGAAATAAGAATTACTCGTGTCTTCAAATATGTAGAGGGAGAGAGATGGAGAAGAGACTGGAGACATGGAAAGACCTTGAGCTGATGGCACGTGACAGGACTACTTGGCATAAGTTTGTTGAAGGCCGATGCTCCTGGGGCGGGGGGAAGGGGAGGTTCAAAAGTGATGATGATTTTTTTAATGATACAGAACAATTGGATCCTGTTGTACAAGGCTTATCTTTGAAACCGATGACTACCAATCGTGGTGCACGCGCGCTAAAAATAGAAACTCCCAGTAACCACAACGTGGTAATTTTTTTTCCCCCACGTGTGCTGTTAGCATCTAGGTTTGCGTTCTCTCCCTGAGCTAAAATCGTCCAAAAAAAAGAACATGGCCTACATTACACGTTCGGTTGTGGCTGGGAGACATCATAGATTGGCACTAAGCCTTTCCTAGGCTACGTGACCTATTTTTACGCAGGCCAACCAAAGATAAGTTGTGAACGAATTAAAATTGTATGCGCCGTGAATAGTGGATATATATATATATATATATATATATATATATATATATATATATATATATATATATATATATATATATATATATATATATATATATATATATATATATATATATCTTCAGCCGTAGGGATTTTTCACGGTAGTGCGAAGTCTAATGATGACCCACCCCCATCCCGTGCTGTATCGTATGTACTCACGAGACAATTTCCTGCTACTGATTTGGATCACCCTATAATTTCCGCGAGTTTCCTTCTTCGTTCGCTCTCATAAAAGAACATCTGTCCCTCTTAACAAAGCTGGCGGTCTGTCTCAGGCTTCTCTCGTCGCCGTAGAGTTTCTACTTCATTGGGGTTGGCGAAGGCCATGCTGTCACGCTGCCCCTCTCACGCAGCTCACAGTCTTGGAGAGATGTTCTGCTGTTTGTCTGTCCTCCCCACATGGGCATACATATGTCTGTTCGATTTTGACTTTGTTGAATGGTAATTGAATATGCCATGGCACGTGATGTTTAATGTAGCGTTTTACAAAACTTAATGCTGTACATTCATGTTTTTAAGAATATTATTGTGGGTAAACTTTCTCTATTCCTGCTGAATCACAAATGTGTATTCATTGCGCTGTTTTTGAAAAAGGAATAATATAGACATACGAGAAAATGATTAGTTTTATTTAAGCAAATAATTGTTTACCTGAAATTTTCTGTTTCGTTTTTCTTTTCATGTTCTTATATGATGGTAATATTGTTATTTTAATACATTTCGGCGCCTCCCTCAGGTCGGCAACCAGTACTGCCGCACGGCTGCCATCATCCAAGAGACTGCCCTATATATATATACTGAAGCACATTAAAAACGCACCACCTGTATAATCCAGGAACAGAGTGTGAAATGTAAATATAAGTGTGTACAAGTTTACATATTTGGAATCTTTATTCATTTTCCTATGAATCCATGCTGGTCATTAATTTGTACATTTGATTGTTATGAAATTCATTGCATTCTGTGCAGGCAAGGGAGAAAACCAAAAATACAAAAAAAATGCACGTGCGTTATCCTGCTGGAGAAGCTGCAAGTCTGGATAAATTGTGAACGCAGGAGCAACCAGTGCACCCAGAACCTCATCTCGATATGTCACAGCATTAACATTTCCACGGAAGACGTGAAGAGGCAAGCGATGGTGAAAACTGAATCCTCCCCAAATGTGAATACTGCCACCTCCAAATCGGTTGACACAGCAATCTGCAAAGCGCTCTTCACACCGTCGCTAAATCCGCATACGTCCATCTGCAAAGGATATGTTGAATCTGTTCTCGTCTGTGAATAGGACAGCATTCCACTGCAGTCTAGTCCATCTGATATGTTGCTCTGCCCATTGCAGGCGCTGCTAACGATGTCTGTGAGTCAAGTTTGGCCCAACATAAGGTCGTCTTGCAGTAAGGCCTGTATCTCTGAGTCGTCGTATGACTGTCATTCGAGAGACTTGCCCATGTCTACCCACTATTGCTCTTGCTGTTTGACTTGCCGGGAGAGTACGATTCCTTAGGTGACTCAGCACAATATGACGATCTTGCGCAGGGGTAGTAACTCGTGTTTGGCCACTCCGAAGTCTATCCCGGGCACTGCCAGTGGTTCCGTAACGTTCATTGAGACGTACAATAGTGCTGTGGTGGCAATTCATCCTTCTGGCAATGGCCCGCGAGTTCATTCCGGTCTCTAACATACCAATGGCTCGTTGGCGGTCGTTTTCAGATAGTCGTGGCATTTCAAGCACATGTACTGGGTGTTTTGTCTCAACGGCCTTTTTATACCGAGTATACTGCCAGAACGCGTACACGTTTTCAAGGTCATAGCTGTTGGGAATCGTGTTGCACGTGTAACTTTCATCGTTTTCATGTAGTCTGTACACACACCCGTGGGTTGAATCTTGCACTTTCCATTCCAGCAGCCATTCGCTCTTTACCTCATGGCAAACACGAGGAAAATCCATTCCCACACTTTTTTTTGCCAGCTTCTCGTCATCAGTATATATAATAGTGGTGCGTTTTTAATGTGCTTCAGTATATATGTAAAGGGCTGGGATCTTTATCGGAATTAATGGATTAATTTTAAAAAATCGAATAATTAATAAAACACATTTTAATCGACTATTACCTATTTAGCAATGTTTATTATTACTATTTTTTTTTTATAACTTATATGCGAGAGCATTTGCTATGTTAGACGTTTGTGATATGGAGTTTGGTAAGTATGGTCAATAATAATACATTTCTTGGTTATAACTTTTCAGAATTGTCATCATATTTTCAGGATGAAGTTGGCTTATAACAAGTAAAATAAATAAAGTCCCCAGTTATTGAAAAAAAATGTTTTTTATAATTTTTTTTATACTTCATCGAAGTGTTTGAAACTGATCGTTTAATCTTCGATTCAAGAAATTCGGATAATCGATTTCGATTATTTTCAATCAATCTCAGTCCTAATATATATATATATATATATATATATATATATATATATATATATCTATACATATCTCTCTATATCTATATATCTATATATATATATATATATATATATATATATATATATATATATATATATATATATATATATATATATATATATATATATATTCTTTCTAAACACATGGCCAAATTTAAACACGGCGACAAACGGGTACTTGGGGTAACCCAGTGTGCTGGCTTGGGCACAGTTTTATGGAGATCAAGCTTTTGCCCTTTCAGCATGTTCCCCCCCTCTCCACGTAACCGCTGGGTCCAAAGGAACGGCAGAAGCCGATACAGTTTGGGACTATCGACGTCGCAGGAGTTGCCGGAATAATGTTGAATCAACTTTCGATTGCCGTAAACATATGCTCTAAAGGGAAAAAAATAGTGTCCCCATGAATTCGTTTGTGTGATGTAACACAAAGTGACGGGATAATCTATTTTACCTAGCCCCTGGAAGTAAATCATCACTAATTCCATTCTAACTACCAAGAAGTTACTTACTTTCATATACTGGCGCTTGTATAGAATAGAAGGATTGACATGGGACGACAAGATCACCTGTGTTGAACTGATGACAAGAACCAGACACGTACTTGTGGAACAAAAGATGAGAGAAAACATGGATTGAGGAAACATGTTGGTAGCATTACAATGCAGTCATTGTTCTGGCATGCCCAAGATATGAGATATAGAGGAAGACCGAACAATACATGGAATGAAAACTGGAGACAGAAATGAAAGGGATGAGGAATACATTGAAAGATCTTAACCTGATGACACGTGACAGGAGGACTTGTCATGTCTTTAGTGAAGGCCTATGCTCCTTTTGGAGCTGAAGGGTGATGAATGACTATTGAATGAACTCACTGTTCCTATGATGTCATGGTAAGTTTACATGTCAGCAGGTTACTGTGCTTGTGATGCTTTGGCAACTCATCAGTAAACAAGTAATCTTTCCTGTGATGTCATGGCAAGTCATAAGTCAGCAAGTAATCTTTCGTGTCATGTCATGGCAAGTTGTCGTAAATTTTTTTAGATAGGTAGAAGATATTCATGGTCCCGTCTGAGCAGAAGTGATAGTGGTAAATACGTGAGAATAAAGGTGTAAAAAATAGATTTCACGAGTGAATAGTTAAGGAGAAGATTTGTCTCTGAACTGAATAGTTTCTCTAGTCCCGCCTATCTATACGACTATAATTTAGTGTCAGACAACCTTGCACCCCTTATATCTAGAAATATAAGTTAAACTAAACACACCCACACACACAATTATGTGACAATATGACACTCAAACGTGAAAAACTATGGTTAATTGGGTATGGGTCTGACCAACACACAAAGAATAGTTCTTTTTGTTGTTTATTATCATTAAACTTTTACAACATCAATACATATAGAGAAATCAATATCATGTTTATAGACATATGAAAATAACCGAATGTGCCCTTCCCCCTTGTTGAGAAAGGATCCCAAAAGAAGTTAATAACCCAAAGGTCAAAGATTAACACTAGGTTACATAATAGACTGTGAAGAACAAGTTCCCACTAAATTACCACTCAGTAAAGTACACAAGTTTAGCGAATTAAAAAAAAAGAAGTTAGTACAATGATTGTAACAAAGGAAAATATTCTCTCTCTCTCTCTCTCTCTCTCTCTCTCTCTCTCTCTCTCATACGTGGCCACAAACAATCTCGCTTACCCACTCGTGGTGTTGATATTCCTTGACAAAATTATAATAGTTCCTGAACCTATACTGTCAGGTGGGTTGCCCAAATATGGCCCCAGTCTAGCCTATATATCGAATAATAATTACAAGGTGGACGCCAAATTTGGTGGTTTAATTTTCCCTGGATGAAACAAGTGTCACCGCGAATAGTTACTAAAGCAAGACGTGCTCTGGGCGTTCACAGCTGCAAAAGGAGAAAAATAATTACAGTATTGCGAAGCATCTGGTTGCTAAGACAAATGTTACAAAATGTACAAATGATGATGATGATAAATCCTATCGGCTGGCTCTATGGTGAGTGCCGATTTTGAAAAAGGGTAGCTTTCTGGATCACTCCGTTGGTACGGCTGTCAAACGTCAGGAATATATGTTCTTTCGTATGCCCAGTGGGCTGGAAAAATTGAATAAATAATTCTGGGTAAGGTACAGTCCAGTTAAGATTTTATATTAATGTTTATTTGTCTCTTGGGCTCAACCGGTTCACGAAGGAACTTGGGACTTGTAAGCCACGAAGAAGACACCATTAATCCTTCACTGAATGAAGAAAAAGGACCGAACTAGCCCAAAAATCGAAGACCCAAAATAAGAAGACCGCTGGCCGCTGGATTTGATCAGGTACTATATTAGGAAGAAAAGAACATTTATGAAAAAAATGCTACTGTCCTATTCACACGTAAGTTTTCCGCTATGGCATGTCGGGAAAAAAGGTATGCGCCCTCCCACGTTATTGCCCGCGAGAAAATGAACAGCGCACAAAGTCAATTATTATTTAATTTATCCATACGCGCACTTTAACAAATATCGCCTGTCATTACTAGCTATCGATTGTCGGCGTCTTTTGTTTTGTCACCTGATATTAACACTAGTCACTTATATAATTTCACACAATGAAATATACTGCGACTTCTATTCTGTCACTCATCCGTCACGCGTCAGTCAGCTAAACCGTATCTTCTTGTGTAAGAAAGTGGGGTGTTGGAAATTACATTACACTGAACAACTGGCAAGAAAATATCTACGCGTTATGTTATTTCACTAGTTTTAAACGCTAGGGAATTACAGTGAATTAAAATGGTAAACTTAACACATTTTAACACTTAAGCACAATTTCTATTACCACAAATCAGAAAATGAAATCCCCACGAGACTATTTAACACATTTAGCGAAGAAATGGTTCTGGTCTGGCGTGTTTAGATTATCCAAAAATTTCTGAGCGACTCTGATAACTGAATTGGAGAGAACGCAGTATATATACAGATCATGGTGTTATATCTCTAGAGGATGTTATAATTCACACATTCTGCATAGCAGAGATATCAGGAAACTGCATTTCCCAGATGAAAGGTTTGTTCGTTCGCTCTACTCAGCGATGCTGACCGACATCAGAAGACTTGGCCGTGCAACGGGCCTCCCTTAGATTACGTCCCCTTTCGCAGATCAAACATTTACCTCCCCCTGAACGTACGAACATCAAAGGTGGTCGGGAAAATATTATCGCCCGTGTATCTCTTCAAACAGTCCGTTGTTTCCATGCGCATCTGTCTAATTACCGATAATCGGCAAATCAGCTCGCGTGAAAAACTCAGGTAAACAAACGTGATTCTCTCGCCTGTTAAGACTGGCAGGTTGCGAAAAGTTGGTAAACCACTCTGTGTTATGTTCCCAGAAAAAGGGCGTGGATTTAAAGGTGAGTCATACATCATACAGACAGAAAATTGCGTGGTTTAGCTGAGCCAATGGTAGACACTAAATGGGAAAGCAAAAGCTGTCAGATTACTGTTTCTATATTTCCATTATACGTCACACAAGTCAAAAGTCAGCAAGTAATCTTTCGTGTCATGGCAAGTCATAAGTCAGCAAGTAATCTTTCAAATGTACAAATTAAAAAATAAAATGGTATGAAATCGGTTTTACAAGTAAACGGTACACAGGAAACAAGGGACGTTTCGGGTTTTACCCTTCGTCAGCCACAGTTACGAACAGGTGACAAGGACAAGAATTACATATAGGTACTATAAAAAATATTATGATGAAGAACATACCAAATGAGCGATACAAGCAGATGGAACAACGGTGCTGAGCGAAACGAGAACAACAATAATGAGAGAAAATCGTAAAACCAGAAAGACATATCGAAACAAGAAAGTAAATAATCAACGAAACGAAGACATGAATGAACAACACTATAAAAACAAGTAAAACGTCACTTAGCTGGATCCAAGAATGAAAAACTTAAGATGGCTGTGAAAACAAGTGTCATGCGGAAATGACGTATGAGCGAGCTAGTGACGGCTAAAAAGATGCAAAAGGATGCGAAAGGAACCAAAGCAAACACAAAGATAGATCAGAAAAACAACGACAGAAGAAATAAGAGACAGAGAGAGAAGCCACCAGAATTTATGCAAAATGATGCTGGATATTAAGGCCCGCAGGAGATAAAACGTCCATTTGAAAAATGAGACGATTCTCCAACGAAAAGCGAGTTCGGTCATCACCGACACATGAAAGGAAGGCAGTAACATGAATATCGGAATTACCTGAATGGTCAGGCCTATTGAAATGAAGGGCCACCGGTAAATGTTTGCCATGATAGATGTCATTTAAGTGCTCCCGAAACCTGTTTGCCAAACGTCGGCCAGTTTCACCAATATAGGTAATGCCACACCTCTTGCAGATGATAGCATAAATCAGGTTTCTGGATTCGCACGTGAAAGACTCTCTAATGACAAATTTACCGTTCGGGAAAGAAACTGACTGAGTACAAAAGGACAGGTCTTACATATACGGCGTTGGCACGGTTGAGTACCAAAGTGAGAAGGACTAGTTCGTCTCAAGCGACTGTGCACAAGAATATCCCTAAAATTCTTATCCCTACGATATGCCACCAAAGGGGTATCATGAAACAACTCTCTGGTATCAGGATCAGCGTGGAGAATAGGCAGGTGACGAAACATATTTTTTTCACCGCCAAACAGTGGGGGTGGAAAGTTAAGACAAGTTAGAGTCTGTCAGATGTAGTAGTAGGTTTGACAGTAAGTGCCACCTGACGAGTAACGTGACTAATGCGATTAAGAGCATCAGATAATACTCTATCGGGATAGTGACGTCGGCGAAAAAACTCGAGCATTTCTTGAGCTCGTTCACGGAAATCATCTTCATCGTGACATATCCGATGTTAGCATAGAAGTTGATAGAAGGGAATGGAATCTTTACAGCTGAGAGGGTGAAAAGAAAACCATGAGCGTCAGTAGGTTTATAAAAGACAGAAGTAGTAAGGCCAGTAGGAGTAATATTGACAGTAAGGTCAAGAAAGTTAACTGAAGTGGTGGAAATTTGAGAAGTGAATTTGATGGCCGGATGGAAATTGCCAACATAGTCAATGAATCTACGTAGGTTAACTTCAAACATTGCTGTGACTCCAATTCCATCGTCAATATAGCGACCGTAAAACTCAGGTAATGGTCCATCGTAACTTTGAAGCACCAAATGTTCAAAGTGACCCATGAAGAGGCAAGCATAACTCGGGCCCATTTTGGTGCCCATAGCAACGCCACTAATTTGATTAAAGAACTGACCATTGAATTCAAAAGAGTTGAGAGTAAGAACCAATTCCGCAAGGCGGAGAAGAGGACCTGTGCTAATAGTAAGGTCAGTGCGTTGGTCGAGAAAAAATTGTAGGGCTTGAAGACCATCAGAATGTGGAATAGAAGTGTAAAGCGAACAAAAATCCTGAAGGAAAAGACGGTAAGTGTCGTCAGGCGTGAATTGGATGGAATCGAAGGTAGTGATAGCATGGGTGGTGTCCTTCAAGAAAGAAGGTAGATTGGCCACTAAGGGTTGCAAAATACTATCCAGGAATTCAGAGATACGTTCAGTGGGACAAGAGCAGGCTGAAACAATGGGTCGACCCGGATTAACAATTTTATGCACCTTAGGAAGCATGTAGAAGGAAGGTTTACCTAGACTACTTAGAACAATTTGGAAAGACAAAGCACTAGAGGGAAGGAGGTCATCATGGATGAGATCACGAATAGTAGCATGAACAGTAAAATTGTTGCGGACTGTGGCATCACCAGAACTAGGTGAGTGTCGTGAGAGGTTTAGATGTTTTAGAATTTAATAAGATATCCTGGACATTGTGACAACTTGCCCAATCTTCTCTTCATTTTTTTTATTATTTACGGACATCGTTTTTTTTCTCATCCTCAATGCATGATCGCAAAGTCCCGGGAAGTGTCACTGGGGGAAATTCTCCTAGCATTCAGTATTTCCTCCTCGCTATTTTTAGATACGACGTCATTGTTGACCAATGACCTCGGTAGCTAGGAACCTGTTTTAATTTAAGACTGCTTAAGCTGATAAAACCAGTTTATGCCACTTTAGGAAGACCCCACGTGACTTTTAACGCTATTGATTGGAGCGTTTATTTGACGCTAATGTCACATGATGCACGCTATGGATCACGTGTCCAAGCGGAAATGTCCCGCTAAAAGTGCGCCAAACACGGGCAATCTTCACTTGCCCGGAACCCTTGAGACAGCTAGGTCTAACCCAATTATCGGCGAATTCTCGCATTAAAAGCACTGAAGCCACGTGTCTAATTGCGGGTTAGCGTCCATCTTTGAGTAGGTAAGTGAAATCTCGCTAGAATATAATGTGATGAAATGTGTAGTACATTGCAAAATCGACGCAAGATTGGTATGTTTACTTTATTCATATTTTTGTTTTACGATCACATCCAGCCACATGTGATCGGGTATATTTTATGATCCCACGGGATATGTACATGTTCATAATAATGTATAACGGGAATATATATATATATAGCTATTAATTTCCATATTATTTGATTATTTTCGACCCGACGTTTAGACTAACGGAAATTAATATTAACGATAATGTTGACCGACCGTGACATATATTCATTATAAATTATATGACGAGGCGACCAGACATGAAGTGTGTGATAATGTTGTCAGACAATTCTAAAAACACGGATGTCCAATTATTTGTTAAATTCATCATAATGACATGACGATTAGGCTAGAGGCACAGAACTAGAATACTGTTGCCGACATTTCTATGATAAATTTGGTGGGTTTAACTGACATTTATAATAATTCATCGGGTTAAGCTGACGATAAATCAGTCTAAAGAATTATAATACTGCCACTGGGGCAGAGAAATATAATAAAGGACAGACAGGAGAAACTTGAATTCAAGATTAGACTCTAGACATATGATGTTAGAGACTAAAATCTGAGGTGACAGGCAGAGGGACGGCTTAGGGAAAGACTGCTTTCTAAAGCTAGAAAATTAATGAAGCCGTCGTATTTGTCTTCAGTCTATGGTGGAGCCTTGCACGACAGTCCAATCTCAGCGCAGAATACGGAGTCGAGCACAGAGAAGGCAAATCCGAACCATTCAAGACCTACCGGGGCAACGTCAGGAGACCGGAGAACTAACCACACTTCACTATCAGCCGGGGGCTGAAAAGCTAAGTCCACGACAAAGGAAACTCACCTAATCAATGCCACAAAGTTTAGTCATCCATGATGAAAAACACGTGAATTGTGAGACACATAATACATACAGCAGACACTAATTCCATCGACAATACTATCATTCACCATCTATTCACTTTATTGCAATAAACCAATTGGGTGTATATACTGTACCCCACGCTTTGTTCCTTCCATTAGATGTTGAATATTGTCTATGTTTATCTTCCTTTATAAGGGAGGGGGGGCTCGTAAAATATAATATAATTTAAAGAATAATAATAATAGATAACTGAGAAGGGGACGACGGTAGCGAGAGACCAAATATCTCCTTACAATCTTTTCCAGACCTGTCGAGTTAGGAGAATTTACCCTCTTCGTCACCCTTTGGAAGTGGGAAAACCCAGCAGGGATTCCTTGAGCCAAATCTTCCACATCAGATCTATTATTTCCTCTAAATAATTCTCTTATCCTTTAAACGCTACGTGACACTGGTGTCTCGGTCCGGGATTTGAACTTATGTATTTTATCATACCTCTGGGATAGTATCATCCATTCAGTCATTACAGTATACCATTTTAACACATGTATTTTCACACAGTGAGCTCTAGAAAGACAGAAAACATTTTTTCTAGAAATTCAGGCATTGATTGGTGAATCCCTTTATATATGTTGTGTTTAATTAAGTTAGTTCTTGATTTTGTATTTCATTGAATTACAGACCTTAAGTCTCCATAACTGTAGTAATTTCATTCTACAGCAGTCGGATAAATAATTAGTATTTACTTGTTGCTAGAAATACTATTGGAAGGTAGCACTAGCTTACTCAGTGTGGACTTTAACTGCAAAAGATGGCTGAAATAGTTAAGCTTAAGGCAGCACTAGGGGAGGCCGGTCGAGATCTAGGTTATAGTGGGGTGGACCTTGCAAATTATGTCAGTGTCGAGACTGATAAGTATTACGCTCGAGAAACAGCGAAAGCTGAAAGAGAAGAGCGAATAAAGTTAGCAGAAATAGATGAGAGGATAAAAGCTGTAGACGCTAGAGAAAGAAGCGAGAGAGATGAACGCGAGCATGCATTGAAGATGAAGCAGTTAGAGATGCAGGGACAAGCTCAAAGAGTTGAACCAGTAGCCGGTGCGACCGCATCTACCTCCTCAGGCAACCTATCGCCACGGTCAGATGATATGCCTTCCTTGCACGCAGGGGGCACCGGACCTTTGCCATCCTCACTCATGTCAACTTTGGGACCTTTGACGTTTCCATTTGAAGCTTTCTCGGAACAAGCCGACTCGATCGATAGGTATCTCGACAAATTTGAGAAGTTTGCCACCACGTTTGGTTTGGAGAAGAGCAAATGGAACCTGAAACTGTCGCAAGGGCTTAGAGGAACTGCTTATGACGTGTATAGCAAGCTTCCTCCAGGTTTACAGGATGACTACGACTCTTTGAAAAAGGCACTATTGGTTCGTTATGAGCTACATGCTGACGCCTATAGGAAGAGGTTCCGTAACTCTAGGAGGGAAGTCGGAGAGAACTTTGCTCAGTTTGCTGCGAGACTGGATTCCTACGTGGAGAAGTGGGGTGCCCTAGGGAATTTTACTCATGATTGGGAAGGCCTGAAGGAAATGGTCATGATCGAACAACTGAAGGACACCATGACTTCCGACATGAGAAGATTCCTGACAGAGAATGGGGCCAGCACTTTAGAATCCATAGTCCAGTTAGCGGAACGATATCAGGCAGCACTATCAGAGAATCCACCACCCAGACGGAAACAACCAGATTACGTACCTAGACAGACAGCTCAGTCACACATGGACCCCCAAGTGAAACCACCGTATACTAACTTCAAAAAGCATGACAAGCCAGACTACAAGACTACTCAGAGATCTAATTTCCAGCAGCAGAGGCAAGGGGAAAAATGGTGTAAGCACTGTAGAACCATCACCCACAATACGCAGGAGTGCAACCGGAAAAACCCACCTCATCATGCTGCCTGCTTACGTAAAAGTGCCGCAAGGGGAAATGGACCGGAAGAACCTCTGGACAAACCCCGACATCCCCCGGTCGTTGAGACAGTCCTCGTAAATGACCAAGAGGTGACCTGCCTTTATGATACAGGCCTTGCATTCGACGCAGTTGTCTGTGCATCCCTAGTCAAGCCTGACCAGATGACAGAAGACACTATAGAAATACAAGGACCTACTAAAAGTGCAGCACCTATGCGTTTGGCCATAGCCAAGATTAAGGTCAAATCAAAATATGTGACTGGGGAAATCCGTGCAGCGATCTTGGACGACCCTATTTATCCCTTGATCTTAGGGTGTAGGTATGTGTTCTTGGGAGAACCCATTCACCCTCTGGTTGTGGCGGCTGTCACCACTAGAGGACAGGCCAAACGGAATACGGAGTTGGAATCCCCACCCAACATCCTTCCTGAGGAATTAAAAAAGGCACAAACGGAGGATCAATCTCTAGCACCCTGCTACAAAAAACTACCGAGAGCGCACACTCCTCTCCAAAAGGGAGACTTCTACAAGAAAAATGGGCTGTTGCATCGGAAAGCAGGAAATGGAGGACAGGAACATGGGCAACTTGTGGTTCCATCAGCATACCGAGCCCAGGTCCTAGAAATGGGCCATGCCCTTCCGTTTAGTGGCCACATGGGCATAAGTGCCACGATTCAGCGTATTTCATGTCATTATTATTGGCCAGGTATCAACGCCGATATCCAGAGATATGTGAAATCATGCCCGCAGTGCCAGAGGACAGCGCCGAAACACTGGACGGCCCCAGCCACTCTGGGAGAAATGCCAATCTTGGGCACACCCTTCGAACGAGTAGCGGTGGATATTGTGGGTCCACTTACTCGTAGCAAAAAGAGAAACAGTTATATACTCACGTTAGTGGATTGTTGCTCCATGTGGGCAGAGGCAATTGCTATGCCCGCCTGTGATTCTAAGCATGTTGCTGAGGCTCTGCTCACCATATTTACTCGGCTAGGGTTTCCGTCACAGATCCTGACAGATAATGGTTCCCAATTCCGAGGAAAACTCACCGAGGAAGTGTTTAGGATATTTCAGGCCCGACATATCCACACCTCTCCCTACCACCCCCAGGCAAATGGCCAGGTGGAGCGGTTTAACGGGACCCTTATTTCCATCCTTCGGAAACTTGCGCAGGAAAAACCAGAGAGCTGGGATCAATACTTACCCGCAGCACTATTTGCTTACCGCGAAGTACCCCACAATTCTACTGGGATGCCTCCTGCCACATTGCTGTTTGGTAGACCTATAAAAGGACCTTTAGAGGCACTGTTACGTACTTGGACAGATGATAAAGCTGATGAGACGGTCACCTCTGCATCCCAATACGTGAAGGAGTTGACCCAACGCCTTAAAACAGGATGGGAACTGGCAAAGGAAAATGTACGCCGTGCCCGTCGTAAACATGCGCGTTACTACAACCGCACTGCGAAGGATAGGGAGCTAGAAGTAGGAGAACAGGTATTATTACTCCTGCCCAGTAGCAATAATAAATTGCAAATCGGGTGGAGAGGTCCATATAAAATTGTTGAGAAAATGTCGCGCACCAATTACAAGATTGCCATAAAGGGGAAGCAGAAAATTTACCACATAAACCTGCTGAAGCGATATTATGAAAGACCAGGTGCAGAACCAGCACATTTCCTGACACTGGCTATTGCGACGGAAACTGAGGCAGAACCCCTGACCTCCTGTGAATACCCTCTTCGTCAGTGCGAAACTCATCAAGATGTTCAGATTAGTTCAACTTTAACGGAGGATCAGCAGGCACGGGTTCAACAGTTGTTGAGAAAACACACTAGTACACTCACGGATAAACCTGGCATGACCAACCTGATAGAATTTGATATGAAGCTAACAGACCTCGCCCCGGTACGAGTTAAGAACTATCCTGTTCCTTATGCTAAAGCAAAGGCATTGAGTGAGGAAATCGAGTACCTGCTTAAGGAAAATATTATCTCAAAATCAGAGTCGCCTTATAGTGCGAGTGTAGTGTTGCTTAGAAAATCCACAGGAGAACATCGCCTCTGCATAGACTACCGAAGGCTCAACGCTGTAACGGAATTTCAAGCGGAGCCCTTACCGGATCAGAATCAGCTTTTCACCAAGCTGAGTAGAGCACGATACTTTTCGAAGATAGACCTTAGCAAAGGGTACTACCAGATCCCGGTAAAAGAGGAAATTCGACATATGTTAGCATTTAGTACTTCTGAAGGCCATTACGAGTTTAATGTATTGCCATTTGGGCTAAGCAACGCCCCAAGCGTCTTTACTCGTATGATGAGGAAGCTACTGGAACCCCTGAACCACCCTGGGATAAGTAATTTCATGGACGACATACTTATTGCCACGAACACCTTTGAGGAGCACCTGGACGCAGTTTCCCTACTCTTCGAAAGACTTAGAGAAACAGGACTCACCGCTCGCCCTACAAAATGTCAAATTGCCTGCGAGCAACTAGAATTCCTGGGACACACTATCTCGCATGGATGCATGTTCCCAGATGCGCGTAATATTGAGAAGTTACAGCGGGCCCCACGACCCCAGACTAAAAAGGATGTAAGGTCATTTGTGTCTCTATGTGGCTTCTACCAGAGATATATTAAAGATTTTAATACCCTGAGTGCGCCATTGACCGCATTAACCAAGAATGGGAACCCGGACAAAGTAACCTGGACAGCGGAGTGCGAAAATGCCTACACGCTGCTGAAGGAGAAACTCACAGCTAGGCCAATTCTGCGACTGCCTGACTTAACTCTGAACTTTACGCTGCGAACAGATGCTAGCAATATAGGGATAGGAGCCACTCTCCTGCAGCCTAGTGATAGACCTTCTGCAACTCTATTCCCCATCGCATATGCTAGTAGGAAATTGAACCCTGCTGAACAGAACTACTCTACCATCGAACGAGAATGTCTGTCGCTAATATGGGCTGTGCAGAAGTTTCAACCATATTTATACGGGAAAAAGTTCACGGTGCAGTGTGATCACCAACCGTTGATATTTCTTGCAGCGTCGAAGAACCTTAATGCCCGGCTTATGAGATGGTCACTCCTGTTGCAGCCATATTCCTTTCACATAGAATACATACCTGGGAAGAACAACGTAGGGGCAGATTTTTTGAGCAGACATCCGGACGCAACCGAGGAGATATGAGAAACTGGAAAAGAAGAGGAAGACAGGACAAGAGGAGTTGGACGGAACGTCAAACTTGAGGAGGGGCTTGTGTGACAACTTGCCCAATCTTCTCTTCATTTTTTTTATTATTTACGGACATCGTTTTTTTTCTCATCCTCAATGCATGATCGCAAAGTCCCGGGAAGTGTCACTGGCGGAAATTCTCCTAGCATTCAGTATTTCCTCCTCGCTATTTTTAGATACGACGTCATTGTTGACCAATGACCTCGGTAGCTAGGAACCTGTTTTAATTTAAGACTGCTTAAGCTGATAAAACCAGTTTATGCCACTTTAGGAAGACCCCACGTGACTTTTAACGCTATTGATTGGAGCGTTTATTTGACGCTAATGTCACATGATGCACGCTATGGATCACGTGTCCAAGCGGAAATGTCCCGCTAAAAGTGCGCCAAACACGGGCAATCTTCACTTGCCCGGAACCCTTGAGACAGCTAGGTCTAACCCAATTATCGGCGAATTCTCGCATTAAAAGCACTGAAGCCACGTGTCTAATTGCGGGTTAGCGTCCATCTTTGAGTAGGTAAGTGAAATCTCGCTAGAATATAATGTGATGAAATGTGTAGTACATTGCAAAATCGACGCAAGATTGGTATGTTTACTTTATTCATATTTTTGTTTTACGATCACATCCAGCCACATGTGATCGGGTATATTTTATGATCCCACGGGATATGTACATGTTCATAATAATGTATAACGGGAATATATATATATATAGCTATTAATTTCCATATTATTTGATTATTTTCGACCCGACGTTTAGACTAACGGAAATTAATATTAACGATAATGTTGACCGACCGTGACATATATTCATTATAAATTATATGACGAGGCGACCAGACATGAAGTGTGTGATAATGTTGTCAGACAATTCTAAAAACACGGATGTCCAATTATTTGTTAAATTCATCATAATGACATGACGATTAGGCTAGAGGCACAGAACTAGAATACTGTTGCCGACATTTCTATGATAAATTTGGTGGGTTTAACTGACATTTATAATAATTCATCGGGTTAAGCTGACGATAAATCAGTCTAAAGAATTATAATACTGCCACTGGGGCAGAGAAATATAATAAAGGACAGACAGGAGAAACTTGAATTCAAGATTAGACTCTAGACATATGATGTTAGAGACTAAAATCTGAGGTGACAGGCAGAGGGACGGCTTAGGGAAAGACTGCTTTCTAAAGCTAGAAAATTAATGAAGCCGTCGTATTTGTCTTCAGTCTATGGTGGAGCCTTGCACGACAGTCCAATCTCAGCGCAGAATACGGAGTCGAGCACAGAGAAGGCAAATCCGAACCATTCAAGACCTACCGGGGCAACGTCAGGAGACCGGAGAACTAACCACACTTCACTATCAGCCGGGGGCTGAAAAGCTAAGTCCACGACAAAGGAAACTCACCTAATCAATGCCACAAAGTTTAGTCATCCATGATGAAAAACACGTGAATTGTGAGACACATAATACATACAGCAGACACTAATTCCATCGACAATACTATCATTCACCATCTATTCACTTTATTGCAATAAACCAATTGGGTGTATATACTGTACCCCACGCTTTGTTCCTTCCATTAGATGTTGAATATTGTCTATGTTTATCTTCCTTTATAAGGGAGGGGGGGCTCGTAAAATATAATATAATTTAAAGAATAATAATAATAGATAACTGAGAAGGGGACGACGGTAGCGAGAGACCAAATATCTCCTTACAATCTTTTCCAGACCTGTCGAGTTAGGAGAATTTACCCTCTTCGTCACCCTTTGGAAGTGGGAAAACCCAGCAGGGATTCCTTGAGCCAAATCTTCCACATCAGATCTATTATTTCCTCTAAATAATTCTCTTATCCTTTAAACGCTACGTGACAACATAAAGGTGTATCAGATGATACCAGGATAGTGCCAGATAAGAGTCTGGTCTTAACAGTAATACCCCTTTCTCCGAAAAGAGTAAAGGTGTATAGACAACAAAAGTGGGGTCAAGCTGTATAAGTTCTCAGAGAAGATGGTAATGTAGTACTCTGAGTCCTTATGTGCTACCTCTCCAGATCCCACCCAGTTAATATGGTAATTATTATTAATATTTTTAACTCTGCTAGGGGTAATTATTTAATTAAATTCACCAACAATGAATAAAACTTAACTTAAAGAATTTAAGCAAGTCTGCTGGTAAATATTTACAATTTATTTGTACATTTACTCTTTTCTGTTTGAAAAGTTTTAAAAGAACTCATGTTACAACAGTAAATAAATAATAAAAATGTTCAACAAAGTCTTTCACTGTATTAAGATGTCTATTAATATGGAGACAGTCTTGTTTGGTTGATCTTTCCCTGAATAATTACTAGTGTTATTCTCACAGTCTAATTGAAGAGCTATACTGCTAGATTCATCACAAACTGGTTTGATTTTAATTTTTGGTGATCAGGAATATGCTATACAGTTGCTTTTGTGGGCAACGTATCTGAGTCACTGAAGATGGCTCCCTCTGATACTGGAGAGAATTGTCTGCTGAAATTCTTCCAACTGGTATACTCAAGATGTCTGGCCCTCTAACATAGACCGGCACTGCATCCGTAGTAACCTCAGTAAGAGATGCCTCTTATATTTGTCGTAGGTTACAGGATAAAATCTGAAACGAAGTTAAACGCAATCCCTGTATTTTTCTACCAATATCCCTCTATGACACCGATGGGGACGATAGACAGTTTCAGATAAGAGTGCTAGCAGATGCACAAGATATAATATAGTAGCAACAATCAATTTAGTTCACTGTGATCATAATTTTCTTCTACATCCTTAATTATAATTCGTTTCCCATGATCTGACTCCATACAATAATTTGGTCGTGAATAAAACTACTAAGTAACATATCAAATTATATAGTGATGCAATTCCTTTCATCCTTCCTTATGTTCCTGGTACGTGTGTCATTCCATTTAAGAAATACTTCTTTAAATACATTTCGAAACTTACAGACACACTTGGCCATCATTCTCAATATTTTTGAATATTTCCGAAGGCTGGCTTTGCCTCTAGAATTACACACAAGCCTGTAAGTTTCACCAGCAACACACTGTAAATTTTCTAACACATCTACACACTTCTTAACGTACAGGTGGATGAATCACTAGAATTACACATAATTATATATATATATATATATATATATATATATATATATATATATATATATATATATATATATATATATATAGATTCGTTCTTATATACACAGGCATACACACAGACGAGCCGTTAATGGTTGGTTAAGATCTGCTTTCAGGTACAGAAGGCAAAACTCTTGCATTAACACAGGCTTTCTTTTGCCGCTCGCTGTCGATTCAAATATTGTGACTGACCTGATTCTATTAGGCACGTACTATTTATAGAGTGACCTCGACCGTCCGAGGTGGTATCCCCTACTGCTGTGTTTCAAGGTCCGAAAATATTGGTAAAATTTGCCTATTGTTCAAATCAGGAAAACTACTTTTTTTTATTATCTCCGTTATTCCTGGAGCGATTTTATTCATCCAAAGCTTAAATTATACACTGAATTATTCTTTATATATCTATCAAATAATCTTTTAGTCTCCTAAGTGCATTTTATTCTAGGCATACTTTTAACAGCTAAATTAAGAACTAACCTGAAGCTTCAAATGCATTCAACCAGAGATTTCTCCCGTCCTATATTAGTATTTGTAAAAGTATTAGTACCTACGGTTAGAGCAACATCCCTAATATCGTTTTGGTAGCCCCTTTCAGGTGGTACTTCTTTCATACTGATGTAGTTAATTGTCTTCCGATACTAGTTTGCACATAATGGACTTCCATTTTTATTATCCAAGGCTGTAGTAAACACGGCATAACGGAGCGCTCTGATTGGACTGGGTATCTTGCAGTTCTCACAATGTATGGCGCGCGGTGAGGTCAGAGTTACTTAGAATTCGTGTTGTGATCCCGACGTCACTTCATGACAGTGAGTAGAAGGTGAATATACAAGTCCTTTCGCCAAACTACCACAGCACCACCTTTGTCGGCAGGTTTAATGATAATGTCATCCCGTTTTTTAAGGAGTGACAATGCCCGCCACTCAGAAGTAGTCAGGTTAGATAGACGGAGACGGGGTAGGGAAAGTTGATTGATATCATGCAAAGTGTTGGCAATATATAAATCTAGAGCAACTGAAGCACCTGGAGCAGGCGTCCAGTCTAGCTTGGGTTTGTCAAAATGACGAAAGATATCCCCGTCGGGCTTGGCGTCATTACCCTTTCTATGGTAATATTGGAGACGCATGCGACAATGGAAGCGGTAGACATCTTGGAACATAGAATATTTATCAAAAGTCGAACGAAGAGGAACAAACTTAAGACCTTTACTCAGGACAGACAATTCATCAGGAGATAGCGGTAGATCAGGAGGAAGGCAAATAACTTAAGTAGAAGTTTTAATAGAGGACGCTGAAGATTCAGAAGGAACATGGGGACGGAGGCGACGCAATTTTTCTATTTTATGCGTGCTCAGCCGAGTGTAGAGCTCCTTATTGGTATCATGAATAAGAGTACGAATAAGAGGCAATGCTGACGGGCACGAAGAAATCAGTAGAGGAAGTTAGTGAGTGAGGTTGGATTTCGTGTCATGTCATGGCAAGTCAAAAGTCAGCAAGTAATCTTTCCTGTGATGCCGTGGCAAGTCATAAGTCAGCAAGTAATCTTTCCTTTGATGTGGTGGCAAGTCATAAGTCAGCAAGTAATCTTTCCTGTAATGTCATGGCAAGTCTTAAGTCAACAAGTAATCTTTCGTGTCATGTCATGGCAAGTCATACGTCGACAAGTAATCTTTCGTGTTATATAGTGGCAAGTCATACTCAGCAAGTAATCTTTACTGTGATGTCATGGCAAGTCATAAGTCAGCAAGTAATCTTTCGTGTGATATCATGGCAAGTCATAAGGAACCAAGCAATCTTTCCTGCGATGGCACGGCAAGTTGTAATCCAGCAGGTAATAATTCGTGAGATACCTTGGTAAGTCAGATGTCAGCATGTAATCTTTCCTAGTGTGATGTTATGATAAGCTATAAGTCAGCAAGTAATTGTTCTTGTGATACCTTGGCAAGTCGTAATTCAGCAAGAAATTATGTCTGTGGTGTCATGGCAAGTAATAAGCCAGCAAGCAATTGTGGCAGAGATATTATGATTAATAGATTTCAGATATCTATTCTTTATTCTACACTTGTCTTTTACCTTTCTTTCGCTCCTTTACCTTTCTTTCGCATACGCTAGATTATTAGCAATTCAAACCTTTGTCATTTCCTTTCTAATTTAGCAACGCATTTTATTGCGGTTAGCTAAGTTCTTTGATGAGAGATCGAATCGTGTTAATTCGTTCTCGACAGGGATAATAAGGAAGACCATTGTCTATCACTTTTCCCTGATCTGTTCGCCTATAAGTTAATTATTCACGGTGAAAGATTTGAGATCAAAGACGAGCTCGCTCATATTGCGTTTATGACCATAGTCTGCAGTCAGTAATAGGGTGATCTGGTAAGACGAGGAAACTCGCACGAGTCGGGTCTATTACGTTACGTCGGATCTCAAATGAGTCCGTGCGCAACAGAGAGAGTATGGTTTCGGCACTGGTGCGAAGAAATTCGTTTGATTCGCAGAATGAGAAGGAAATATGTAAATCTGGACGTAGGTGCTAAATGTATTAAGTCTGGGCTAATTTCTTTCTTTCCTATATTTAAACCTCAGCAGTTTAGACTTCATTCATTCAGACTCCGCAGTTTCTCTAGACATATCTAGCTTCGTTTCTAGATTACTTTATTAAGTTTAATCTCAGTTTGCGTTGGAGAATAGTCTTAAGTAGTTCTGCGTGAGGTAAATATATAGTGACTAGTATTGTCGAGTGTTTATTGTTAGTTCGAATTATATCTTCACTAGATATTTGTGCAGAGTGTTTTGCCAGTTAGGCCAGTCATTCTAAATTTCTCTAAGTTACTGTGTTACAGTGGATAGCAGAATAAATTATAATTTCTAGCTAAAACTCATTCAGCTATAGATAAATTTAATTAAATTGCTATTAACCAGTCAGTGAATATTTTAGCTAACTGGTAAATGCACTGATTCATCATTGAGTATTGACGGAATATGTACGTATTTCTAATTCATGATGATTGATTTTTTTTAAATGACTAGAATTTATTTCACGGAAGTTTTAAACGATGAGACAAGCGCTAAGCTTATAGTTTCTGATTTAAGTTATATAACCGAAGTGAATATTATATTTTACGCGAGGGTAGGGTAGGAGGTGTGTATAATATTATGATTTAGTATTCTGTATGTTTCTTTTTCTTTTATACAGCATTTGGGTCAAGCCCAAAATCTACCAGCGGTTTCAGTATACATGAGAATAACCTAGAAGAAATATTTTGCACTTAAATACGTGGGTTTCCAAGTTATAACCTGTCTGGCATTGTGTTTGCATCCAGAAAGAGACAGAGTACCCATCTCACGAACTTTAAGACTAAATGCAGTAACTGGGCCTATCGAGCCAGATTATATTTCTTCCCTAAATCTCATGTACATTCAGCCCCTGTGGCGCGAAAAATTACAAACGGTAACATTTCCGACATTTGACCAATTGTGGTGTGACCAATAATTTTATATTGAGAGAAGATACCAACCTGTCATTTCCTAAGTACTGGAAACCTCGAGATTCTGACATTGTGAGCCTATTTAAAATTTCTTACCTGAACTGAGTCAAGTGACATAAACAGTAATCCTAAAATATAGTTGTAAAGTGAACGCTCCCCGGAACATAGGATGAAACCTGTATCTGCAGAGCTGGGGTTCTCTTTATCAAAAATAACACGGATTCACTGTGTGTGTGTGTCCTAAAGTTTGCGCCTGAAGGTGCAAGACATCATGTTTGTAGGTAAGAAAGAATGTCAGTGGCCACTGGTGAATGAACAGAGAGAAAGCAGGACTGAGTGATTCCCTTATGGTATAATTTATGCACCCACTTTGTGTTTTCTTTATGCAAGTTTGTTGCTAATGATGTTTTCCTCTTAGAATAGATTAATATATCAACTCTGTTCTTAATTGTAGAGGGAAATCCTAGACCATAGCGTATAAATCTGTGACTCTTTGGGGGCTATAACTTTTCTGCTATCGGGATCGTGGGCTCAACAGAGGGGGGAAGGATTACACCTATGGGTCTATTCTTTTAGTAATTCTTTAACCTATGTGTATTTATATGTGATTGATATTCAAATTTATGGATGTGGTGAAATTCTTATGATAAATAAAATTTACATAAACTTATTCAAGTGTGTCGGTCAGCTCGTCCAAACATATCTATATTCCATTGTTATAGTTTTCACGTCTGTGCGTCTAACTATCGTCACTTATGTGTGTGTGTATGTGAGTAGTATATATATTACTATATATATTCTAGTAGACTGTCTAACTAATCTAGATCTGTTGTAGAGATAGGCTGACCGAGAGAAGCTTCTCGAGTGTTAGGGACAGACTCTATTATTTTCCACCATCTCACTCGTGAAAAAATCTTTTTCGTATATTATCTCCCACTGAGCTATCACCTGTTCTATTTCTATACAGAAGGGACCAATCTATGTCTTAATTTCCCTATCACTAATCTACGACAGCAATCTATCCAGTGATATAACAAAGTGATGAGACATTCTTCTTATTTCGCACCTGTTTTTGCTGCCCTAGACAACAACAGAATTGCCTTTCTTTGTACCTGCCCTATGGAAGTTAGGTATGTTCTTCTCAGGTTTCTATGCGTCAGTTTGTTCTCTCCCTCCCACAGTCTCTCTCTCTCTCTCTCTCTCCTTCTGTGTGTGTGTGTTGTTTTTTTTTCTCTGTTTCTTCGTTTTCTTAATTTCCCACAACAAATGCTAGCAATGTACTTTAAAGTGCAGGTTTGTTGTTGTTGTTGGTTAACTAGGGTAGCCGAGCTTGTCGCTTTTTAGCAGCCAATGCCAAGTTGAATAATTTGCACCAGTTCTATACCTGTTGGGTGGTGCTGTATAGAGTGTTTGTGATTGTTGGGGAGCCCGGCAATAGCTTTCCTCTTTATGTGGAGAGTCCTGGGAAAGTAAGCAGCACATGCTGAACTGTCCTATATGGATGAGTACAGGTACGGCTATTAGCCTCAGGTGTGTGGTTTAATTTGTTTAAGCGTTTGTTAAGACTGGTGTGTTCTCTTCTTAGCTGGAAGATTGTGTTCTGCTCAACACGTCGTATGTTATTTATATAGTAATTTTTATTCGGATTAAGTGCAGATAACTTCGCATTTGAGTGTTAACAAAGTCCTTCTCCTTTTACCGAGAAGTTTACTTGCCTGATTGTCAGGTCAAATATATATTTTTTTTTGTCCTTAGAATCTTAGAACTGTTTTTCATTGGCAACACGCGAGGGAAAAAATGGTGCAAGTAGGTCATAATGTCATTTACCTTGTCTTAAGTGGGTCGTGACTGAAAAAAAAGTGACAACCACCGAAAATTTTGTTGATTAGTATACAGGGAGACACTCAGAAACATAAGTATATGGTTAGATAGATATACTTGCAGAAAAATAAATGTATGGATATACAGACATATAAATAAATAAACAAACCGATAGATATTATGAAGATCATTCTGTAAATATATGGATAAACGTACCGTATAGTCCCCGAGAGTCTGTGAGGAAATAAGGACAACATGGAACTACTGCTCTCTGAGGCATGTCGTCACAGGCGACTAATGTGAGGTTGGGCATGGTGCTAGCAACCTCCTGACGTAAAATAAATTGCCACAGAAACCACTGCTGCAAGATCACATGAACGCTTTGGTGAAACGGGCCCATTGGCCGTGGTGGCTCCATGCTCCACAAGGAGCGAAAAGTGAAACGAATGTAGATAGATAGATAGACAGACAGACAGGCAGACAGATAGGCAGATAGACAGACAGGCAGATAGGTAGATAGATAGATAGATAGACAGACAGACAGACAGACAGACAGACAGATAGATAGATAGATAGATAGATAGATAGATAGATAGATAGATAGATAGATAGATAGATAGATAGATAGATAGATAGATAGATAGATAGATAGGTAGATAGATAGACAGACAGATAGATAGATAGATAGATAGATAGATAGATAGATAGACAGACAGACAGACAGATAGGCAGACAGGCAGATAGGTAGATAGATAGACAGACAGACAGATAGATAGATAGACAGACAGACAGACAGACAGACAGACAGACAGACAGACAGACAGATAGGCAGATAGGTAGATAGATAGACAGACAGACAGACAGACAGATAGATAGATAGATAGATAGATAGATAGATAGATAGATAGATAGATAGATAGATAGATAGATAGATAGATAGATAGATAGATAGACAGACAAATAGGCAGACAGGCAGATAGGTAGATAGACAGACAGACAGACAGACAGACAGACAGATAGATAGATAGATAGATAGATAGATAGATAGATAGATAGATAGATAGATAGATAGATAGATCGACAGACAGATAGGCAGATAGACAGACAGTCAGATAGGTAGATAGACAGACAGATAGGTAGATAGACAGATAGACAGATAGATAGATAAATAGATAGATAGGTAGGTGGGTAGGTAGGTAGGTAGACAGACAGATATAGGTAGGTAGGTAGACAGAGACAGACAGACAGACAGACAGACAGATAGATAGATAGATAGATAGATAGATAGATAGATAGATAAATGGATAGGTATCTAGGTAGGTAGGTGGGTAAGTAGGTAAGTAGGTAGGTAGGTAGGTAGGTAGGTAGATAGATAGGTAGATAGATAGATAGATAGATAGATAGATAGATAGATAGATAGATAGATAGATAGATAGATAGATAGATAGATAGATAGATAGATAGATAGATAGATAGATAGATAGATACATACATACATACATACATACATACATACATACATACATACATACATACATACATACATAGATACACAGATAGATACATAGATAGACAGACAAACAGACAAACAGACAGGTAGGTTGGAAGATAGGTTGGAAGGTAGGTAGGTAGGTAGGCAGACACAGATATATAGATTGATAGATAGAAAGACAGATATATAGATAGGTATGTTGGTAGGTAGCTGGGTGGGTAGGTAAGTAGGTATGTAGGTAGGTAGGTGGGTGGGTAGGTAAGTAGGTAGGTAGGTAGAGAGATAGATAGATAGATAGATAGATAGATAGATAGATAGATAGATAGATAGATAGATAGATAGATAGGTAGGTAGGTAGGTAGGTAGGTAGGTAGACAGACAGACAGACAGACAGACAGACAGACAGACAGACAGACAGATAGATAGATAGATAGATAGATAGATAGATAGATAGATAGATAGATAGATAGATAGATAGATAGATAGATAGATAGATAGATAGATAGATTGAAAATGTAATACCATAGCAGATCCTGCTGCAGGCGATTGTATGCAATATACTAGCGTCCAGCATCAAGAGGTGCCCTTCCTCGATGCCTTTTCCTACCATAACTCAAGAGCGAAGGCAGGTACCCATTTACAGCTGTGTAGACTGGAGCAGGTCGATACGGTGAATCGAATCCGGGACCTTTGCCGTTAGAGACCAGTGGGACCGTGTACAATGAAGTCTCTAACACTTCATTCCCCTACTTTAGTATCTATTGTTAGACTACATTTTCATGTTTCGCTGAGATTGTAAATCATTCGGTACAAAGTCCGAAATTTCGGACTGTGGAGTAGTCGAACTGATTTCTGGGCTTAATCTTAACAATCTTTGTATTCTCTTGATCAGGGCTTCTTAAACTTGTTGTGTGCTATGGACCCATTTGGTTGTCCGACGAAGAGAATAGACCCCTTTGAATGCCCAATGAATGCTTTAGACCACTTTTGATTGTCCAATTAAGGCTATAGACCCCTATGATTCTCGGATGAAGGCTATAGACCCTTCTGATTGTTCAATGTAGGCTTTGGTCCCGTTCTTGGAAAAAAAAAAATATAGACAAAAGCATAATTTAAAAAAAATTTGTATTTTATATTTTAGGTTACGCACAGGACCCGCTAGAAGCGATTAAGTGACTCCGAAGGGTTCCATGGATCACAGGTTAAGAAACCCTGCTCTAGATTGTGTTTTATTGGTAATACCTGCTATCTAGTGCCTCATGATGCAAGTATATGAAAGGAATGAAATGTACAGAAAGACATACTGAACGAGCTTTATTTTTAAAGGGTTAAGAATTGGTTGCGCAGGCCCGTCTAACATTCTGCTCTTCCACGCTCACTTATTTTGCATACTATAATCGACCTTCATTCCCACATGTTACTTTAAGTATTAATTTAACAGCATGCAATATTATAAAGGTAGAGATAGAGAGAGAGAGAGTGAGAGAGAGAGAGAGAGAAAGAGAGAGAGAGATAGAGAGAGAAAGAGAGAGAGATAGAGAGAGAGAGAGAGAGAGAGGGGGGGGAAAGGGAGAGAGAGGGGAGGGAGGGAAGAAAGCATGCTTGTGAATGTTTTATTACCAGGTAATAGTTTGTTGTGTGTGTTTATTTAATTTTGATGATGTATTCATTGATGTTTGTTTATACCTTCATCATTCATCCATCCATCTACCTAATAACCATCCATCCACCCATTCATTAATCCAACCAACCATCCATCCATTCATCCATCCACCTAATACCTGCCCATCCATCCATCCAACCATCTATCCATCCAACCAATTCCCACCTATTCATCCATCTATCTATCTATCTATCTATCTATCTATCTATCTATCTATCTATCTATCTATCTATCTATCTATCTATCTATCTATCTATCTATCTATCTATCTATCTATCTATCTATCTATCTATCTATCTGTCTATCTGTCTGTCTGTCTGTCTATCTATCTATCTATCTATCTATCTATCTATCTATCTATCTATCTATCTATCTATCTATCTATCTATCTATCTATCTATCTATCTGCCTGCCTGTCTCTGTCTGTCGGTCTGTCCAATCGAATCTACTTACCAGTCTGCATCTATCTATCTATCTATCTATCTATCTATCTATCTATCTATCTATCTATCTATCTATCTATCTATCTATCTAAATATCTACCTACGTACCTATCTATCGGTCTGTCCAATCTAATCTACTTACCGGTCTGCATCTATCTATCTACATATCTACCTACCTACCTACCTATCTATCGGTCTGTCCAATCTAATCTACTTACCAGTGTGCCTCTTTCTATCTATCTATCCACCCTTCTGTCTGTCAATCTACCCTTCTGTCTGCCAATCTACCCTTCTGTCTGCCAATCTACCCTTCTGTCTGTCAATACTGTTTCGGTGTTCTAAAAGTGTTAAAGGCTAAAACAAATAACAACTGAAGGGGCAGAAAACAAGAGAGAAAAAGGTAAGCAGATTGATACTAACCATGACGTTCAAGATTCCGTTTTAAGGTTGAAGAGCGTAACGCTTCCATTTTTAGCTTTGAAATGTGATCTGTTTTATGCGTTTGGGGAAATTTGTGTGGAAAACGTGAAGTCCTCACAGATGATTTTTTTCCCCTCCCTCTGCCCCCCCAACACAGCCTGCACGTGCACTAAGAAATATTCCCGGTCGTCAATTCCTAGCGTCAGCCAGACTGATCGATGAAGATCGTGACGTCGATGGGTATTGATTTTGTACTGCTGTGACGTCAGCGACGGCTGTCCGAGCTGTGAACCAGAATATTATAGGCATTGAGAGTGAATCTACGCAACTAGAGTGAGCAGCTTTTTTGGGGAGTGAGCTATTTATGAAGTTGTGTAAACATGAGCCATTTATAGACTAACAATAGCCGGAATGAATTATTGGCAAATTGGGATGGAAGGAGGAGGGGGCGTGTCATCCTGGGATGAAGGTACAAACGTTTATGAGATCTGACGGTCTGACCGCTAGTCCACGTGAATGGTTTTTTGGTTTTGGTTTTCAGGACCATATTAATTGCACACGGACAGCTCCATAAGTGCTCCGATCTCCTCTCTTGGATCACACAAGGAGAATCTCAGCACAGTGCACGAACTCCGTGGAACCGGCGAGGATCCCAGTGTGTGTATACAGGAATCAAACATTTTATAAATATTTTTTGTGGTGGGATTGTTTTCATAATTGTTACATTTTGCCAAGGCAGCGGCCGTATGGCCTCCTCTTTAAGATTTCCAACTGCCGAGGGATATTTAACATGCGCAACTTGCACACGGGACCTCCTATTTTTCCGCCCATATCCGAGAAGGCTAATCATCCGATCTCACTACCCAGGAGATCGGGGAAAATTGGGGGGGGGGGGGGGGGGGGAAAGGACATTTTAAGGAACCATTGGTTTTGAAAAAAAAAAAAAAATTCATCAGTTATATTCTCTGTACTGGGATTGAGCCCAGCACCTTTATAATTAGAGGCGGACGCCATACCTCTTAACCACTCCGACTCCCCTATAAGTGTAACTATAGCTTATTCTTGCGTTCTGTTTCACGTGATAGTGATGCTTCCAAACTTTACCTTCCACTTTCATTATAACAATTTCTCTTTTCGCTTCTTACAGAGCACGGAACCACTGCTGCAGCTGGGCCCTTGGCAGGAATCTTGTACCCAAGTATTCATGTGCTCTTGTGTGGTTTCTTGTAGCACCACCCGAGAGCCCGGCTCTGGATGGATGGGTGGGTGGAATGGATGGATAGACACCTACATTAAGAGCCCACCTACATTCATAAGTCTACTTAATAAGCACATATCTACTTCAAAGGTCAAGCCGAACTTTGACAGCTTTATTCAAGGTCTAATTACGAGCAAACATTTACGATGAAGGTCAGGCAACCTACACAACAGTTTCAAGGAAAAGTCTCACACTTCCGCACATACATTTAAGCACAAATCACAGCTGCTTACCCACACTTAGGACAAAGCACATGCAAAATACATTCAAGGACACGTCAGATACATATATTCAAGAACAAATCACACACAAGTGTATTCAATGAAACTTCACACACAGATGTATTCAATGACAAGTCACACACTAATACATTCAAGGACAAGTGTGGCCCTGGAGTGGTCTGCGATTTGTGGCCACATATTTAGAGTAAAGAGTAGGTCAGAAATGAAATGTAGAACCTTTACTCAAGAATTCTCTTGGCAGTAGAATATATAGAGTGATAATATTCCTATGTAGGAAGAACTGAAGAATGAAGGAATTCAATAGAATAAAGCTGAGATATACTCTGCTTCTGCAAGGTTCTTATCCCTGCCATTCTTCTTACCTTTTATTATTTGTCCATAAAGACCACAGGCTCATGGATGAATGACACCAGCTGAAGAAAATATTCTGCTCTGCGTTGAGTTGCAGGCGAACCTTGTAATCGTGGCAAGTGGGTCTCAGTGGAGTGACTGACTTTTATCACACATCAGTTGGTCGAGTGACGCCTTGGATCACGTTTTCTTGCAAGTATGTCTCACAGGGAGTATGTCTTCTGTGACGATATTGTGTACGTCCTTCTACAGTCTTCTGCCTCTCCTGCGTTACCGATTTATTTCTTTTTTTTTTCTCACATTCATCGTCCTATTATGTGGCATATTTTATGCACCTACATTCTTGCCTAATCACTCCCAAACTTGTTTACGTTTCACCACGTGAATCGTAGTATTATTAGGCTAATTAGACAGATCAACGAGTAATACTTCTATCACTTAAGTCATCGAGCCACCTTTGATAGAGACAGTCATTGTTGACACAAGGTGGTCTCGTACGGTCGACGGAGAGCAAGCCAGATTGGCTGTCAAAGAAATCCGTCTGGGAGATGTACGCAAACACAGGTGATAATACATAATCACTTCCGCTGGGCCATCTCTGTAGCAATAGTACTGATAACCTGTCAGAGGAGACAATATGGGGCGGAAGGTATTAGCCAGGAAATAAGTTCACCGATGTGTTTGTGAGTGGACAAATGCAATTGGAAGTATTACTGCCATATTGGAAAGAGGTCACGAGTTTAAATTTTAAAATTGATATTTTAAAACTCGTGGGAGATAGTAATGATTTAACACACCGACCCACATAGTTCTAAAGAGACAAGATTGGTTTAATTTGACAGCCTAATATAAACTTTAGCCTTCTGTGATAAAATTAACCGTGATGCAACGTTAAAATATCTCCAAAGATAAAATGTAGGGATAAAAACTAATGCGTAAGCTACTAGAATACATGATCGCCCACGCCGCGGGTCACCACCCGCCATGGAAATTAACTTGTTAGACGTGAAGGCAAAACGTTTACCCTTGGAACGGGATGAGAACGGAGATCAAAAGGAAAAAATATGACTGAACACGTGCTTAAAACTAGCAAGGCTAAAAAGACGCAATTGGTGGGGCAAGGAAAAAAATTCACGTCCCCAAGTTGACACAAGGTAAAGAAATCGACAAAAGGGACCTTAGCTATTATACGCAACAGTCATTTCTTGGACGCTTTTGCGATAACTTAGTCCGTTTATTTGAATGCAGTGACGAACGCATTACAGAAGATGCTCGAAAATATTTCAAAAAACCAACTAACCTTGAAAAGTAACTTTTTCTTAATAATAATGTTAGGAATATAAAACCTAGCTGGCCGGATGGCCCATCTTGAGCAGTGAAATAATATGCTTTCATTTATACAGACGGATAGATAATAATGAAGATATTGACAAAAGACTGTGTTGTTCATATCAGCGAGCGACTGCATTGAAACAAAAAATGTCACTAATTTTCAAAAACTGCGGCCTTGAGACTCAAGTGCTAAAATCTAGTTGGAATGAAAGAGAGGGGATGGGGTGGAGAATTGTGGCTAAAAATAACTTTAAAGGCAAAATTGTGTAGGGGAAGGCAGAGTTGGTTCAAAAAACAAGTGTGTTTTTTTTGGGAAACGCAAGTAGAGACAGACGGACCAACAGACAATAATGCATACTTGACTGAGGTATGACTGAAATGACTTTTGGTAGGAGGTTTGAATTTGAAAAGGAAAAAAGGCGGTGATTGGCCATAGATGAATATATTATCGGCGCTCAGACGCGCATTTTTGCCATTCGTCATAAGTTGTCCTAGTAGACACAGTAAATAATTCAGTGGTGTATTTCCCAGAAGCTAATTGAAATATTTAGAGGGACGCCATACTAAAGCCAGCAGCTCAGCTGAGTTTTGCTAGCATTTAACTGTGTTCTATATTCATAATTCTGGTAAGACTGAAAGTATTTCTTTGTATATTTTAATATTTGTTTAATGTTTCGAGTGATTTGATACTGCCATATCAAAATCTATCCCTTACAACAAGTAAGGATTCGCTCTAGACCCCCCGCCCCAGTTCAGGGTCTAGAGACAAATAAAATACATAAACTCCAGCAAGGATTATGAAGGACGGATCAAGTGTTGAGATCAGTGGAACATATCACCTATCCTATTCTATGGCAGAAAGCTAATGAACATATTTCAGAATATGTAGTCTGGGGGAACTTATCCTATGTGAAACCAACTTGGTAAGATGTGTTGTATGGTCAAAGAGATCTGACCCGTCTATGTGGTGTTGTTGTGTGTAGTGTTGTGTCCAGAAATGGTTTAGAGGATGGAATTCTGACACATGACCAATACTTTTATTGCAGAACTGTGAGTTTTTATTTGGCACCAATGTGGTGTCAAATGATGTGTTGAATAGACAAGAGTGGACCCGTGCAGTTTATATTTTGGCAGAGCAGCCTTATATTGCCCCCAAGCACGGAGAGGTGGGGCCACCCGATTCCAGCACCAGAACTACTCAGTCAAGATACGTGAGCGTCTGGCCTGCTGGAAATTCACCAACTCAACTTATTTTCTAACACACCAATTATATGCCCATCAATAAATGGACAATGTATAGTCGCCATAGACAGGGAGTGATGAGGCCACCCCAACAGCACATCCATTAATCGTTCTCCCAGATAAATTACAACTATAAACAGTAGTAATATTAACTAGTCTTGTAAAATACATATGTACACACCTTTCATTTATTATGCCATATATTCATGCATTTCATTCATAATTGCAAAACCTTTCATATGTTCTGACCAAAATAAAACCTTGGTTCAGAACAAATAAACTTAAAGAAAATTTACTATCAAAATTTTACACAGCTTGAGTTAGTTCAGTGTGTTATAACATTTTATTAATATTATTAGACTTGTTAAATATCTGTGTGTGTGTATGTAAACTACCACAACACATTACATATCAGTACCCTAGAATTTTAACGTAGCCACATTCATTAGTAAAAAAAGATAGGTGTGAGGTCGTAGTGGTAGCAAGAAGGGCCTTCTGAAAATTCACAGCTACATTTATCTCAGGAGCCTTCACAGCTGACCTCATGCATCACACTAAGTAATATCACAATCATACAATACCATCAAATCCACTACATATATTGGGGTCTCTTGTCCCGGGATAATTAGCCTATCAATAATATTAGGATCTCCTGGGGGGAGAATTAAATTAGGGGAACACATTATAAAAATTAAAAGTGTCCCTTAAAATTAAAAGTGAAAATAAAAGTTGGTGAATCTTCACAGCCAGTGGTAATTAATTAGTTCATTAGCTAATTAAAATTACTTTAGACTATAGTAATTAGAATTACTTTAGTGGTTGGAAATTTCATCTTGCTCATTGCTAAATTGTTTAAAAAGTATGGCGGAGCTAGCCAAATTCAGATCAGCTGCTGTGCTAACGGCAAAGGATATGGGAATGGATGGTCAGGTTTTAATTCAATATGTAACGGCTGAATGTGATAAATATATTGAAAGGGAAGATAGGAGGTTAGCTGAAGAGAAGAGGGTACAAATTGAGGCTGATAGAGAAATTAAGAGGCTGCAGATTGAGGCAGAAGAAAAACGACAGCAAAGGGAAGAAGAAAAAAGATTGACTGCCGAAAAGGAAGCAGCAGACAAAAAGGCCGAAATGGAGGCAGCCGACAAAAAGGCCGAAAGGGAGGCAGAAGATAGAAGGTTGCAAAGGGAGCACGAATTACGACTAAGGGAGCTGGAGCTACAAGGCCAGGCTCCTGAAAATGGTGCCAGCCCTTTTGCCTCAGATGCTACGCCCAGTCTGGGAGCCTCAACTCAGCTATGGGGTTTCATTTAGACCATTTTGTTGAAAAAGACGATGACATAGAGGGGTACCTAGGACGTTTTGAGTTATTAGCTACTACATATGGGTTAGAGAGAGAGAGGTGGAGTTTAAAGTTATCACAGGGACTGAGAGGTACTTCTTATGAAGTCTTCGCAAAAATGAACAGAGAAGACCAAGACAATTATGACATGTTAAAGCAGGCTTTGTTATTGAGGTACGAAAAAAATGGTGAATTTTATCGTAAGAAATTTAGAAATGCCAAACTGTTGTCTGGGGAGACATACCACCAATTCTCTGCCAGACTGGAAACCTATTTGGAGAAATGGACTGCTCTGGTGAAGACCCAAGATCTTAAAGAAATGATCATGATTGAGCAATTGAGAGAGTCCATGGCTCCAGACATGAGAAAATTTCTCATGGAACAAGGTGCAGAGAAGTTGGGGGAGGTTTTAAATGTCGCTGAGAGGTATCAGGCAGCTCAGGCAGAGGTAAGTGGTGCTAAAAAGAAGCACATAGACAATTTTAAAGCTCCACAGCAATTTAATAAATTTGATAATAGAGAGCAGGGAAATAAAGGTAGGACAAACTTTGAACGGCCAAGAAATGACTATCGCGACAGAAACTCACAGTTCAATGACCAAAAGTTCAATGAAAGAAAACCGTTGAACCAAGGAAAAAGATGGTGTAAATGGTGCAAGAAAGATAACCATAACACCGAATTTTGTAGAAGGAAACCTTCAAACATTGCTGCAATGAAGTCGGGGACGCAAAGATTAAAGGTTAATCCTAATGGACAACAGGAACCTTATCACCCCCCAGTTTGTGAGGATGTTATTTGTAATGGGGTCACCATAAGGTGCCTTTATGATACAGGTTTGGATTATGATTCAGTTGTGAAGTCTAGCCTAGTGGACCCAAGTCAGTATACCACAGAAACAGTGGAAATACAAGGGGCGACTAAGGACATACCACTCATGACACTTCCCATCGCAAGGATAACGGTGAAAACTCGCTATGTGGAAGGAGAAATCAGAGCAGCAGTGATAGATGAACCAATCTACCCTCTGATATTGGGGTGTAGATACGTCTTCTTGGGGAATCCCGAGAGACCTGTGATCATGGCGACAGTGCAGACCAGGTCACAGAAGAAGGAGGAAGAAGGTGAACCTATAAATGCTCATCCAGAGGAGATGAGGAAGGCGCAGGCTGAGGATAGGACACTCAAGCCATGTTTTAAAAAATTGCCCAAATGCCACACACCTCCGAGCAAGGGGGAATATTTTATGAAGAACAAACTATTATACAGGAAGGCCGGAACTGGAACAAATGGTCACAACCAGCTGGTTCTTCCCACTTCATATAGGGATAAAGTGATGGAACTCGGGCATGCGATTCCCTTCAGTGGTCACATGGGGATCAGCGCCACAGGACAGCGTATAGCTTGTCATTACTTCTGGCCAGGGATAACGGAGGATATAAAAAGATATGTCAAATCCTGCCCAGAATGTCAAAGGGTAGCTCCAAAGCACTGGACTGCTCCTGCAACTCTAGGGGAAATGCCCATAGTGGGAACACCTTTTGAGAGGGTTGCAGTGGATATTGTGGGACCTCTCACTCGGACCAAGAGGAGGAACAGTTACATCCTTACTCTGGTGGACACTTGTTCTATGTGGGGAGAGGCGGTAGCCCTGCCATCAATTGATTCAAAACATGTAGCAGAGGCACTACTTACAATATTTACCCGATTAGGATTCCCGCATCAAATCTTGACGGATAATGGTTCTCAGTTCAAGGGGAAACTAACGGAAGAAGTTTTTAAGCTATTTCAAGCCAGACACTTTCATTGTAGTCCGTACCATCCACAAGGGAACGGCCAGGTAGAGAGGTTCAACGGGACTCTCATTTCTATCCTGAGAAAGCTGGCACACGAAAAACCGGATCTGTGGGATCAATTCCTGCCCGCCGCATTGTTTGCGTATCGGGAGGTACCACATAGTTCAACCGGGATGGCTCCCGCAACTCTGCTATTTGGGAGGCCAATTAAAGGTCCATTAGAAGCTCTATTAAGGACCTGGACAGATGAGAAGGCGGAAGAGACTGTTACCTCATCTTATCAATACGTGAACGAACTGACCTCTCGTTTGAAAGCTGGATGGAAACTGGCAAATGATAATTTGAAACAAGCCAGGAAGAAACATGCAGCATATTTTAATAGGAAGGCAAAGGACAGGGAACTGGCAGTCGGAGAGAAGGTGCTGCTTCTACTTCCCGGAAGCCAGAATAAATTACAAATTGGTTGGCAAGGTCCATATACGGTTCTAGAGAAGGTGTCTAGAACAAACTATAAAATTGACAAAAAGGGGAAGGAGAAAGTTTATCATGTAAACCTGTTAAAGAAGTATCTGGACAGACCACTCCAGGAAAGCACCCCCTTATTGACCTTGGCTATCGCAACTCAAATGCAAAAGGAACCACTCACCTCACATGAATACCCATTACATCCTTGTGAAACAGCAGCACAGGTAAAAGTCAGTAAGCACCTGACTAAAAACCAGAGGGAGAGAGTTCAACAGGTTCTGGAGGAACATACAGATGTATTAACAGATAAACCAGGCCATACAAATTTGCTACAGTATGACATGAAACTGGTAGACTCAAACCCAATCTGTTTGAGAGCCTATTCTATTCCGTTCGCGAAGGAGAAGGCATTGAAGGAAGAAATAGATTATTTGTTGAAGGAGGGGATTATTTCACACAGTGAATCATCTTTTAGCTCTAGTGTCGTTTTGTTGAGAAAACCGTCTGGGGAACACAGACTGTGCATAGATTACAGGAAACTGAATGCTGTCACAGAAGGACAAGTGGATCCATTACCAGACACAAAACAGTTATTTTCCAGATTGAACAAGGCAAAATACTTTTCAAAGGTGGATCTTAGTAAAGGCTATTACCAGATCCCAGTGAAGCCTGAAGTGAGACCTTATTTGGCTTTTAGCACTTCGGATGGACATTATGAATTCAACATGCTACCATTCGGACTGAAAAATGCTCCGAGTGTATTTTCAAGGATGATGCGCAAATTGTTGGATCCCCTGAATAACCCATGTATCACGAATTTCATGGATGATATTCTCGTCGCCACAGAGACATTTGAAGAACACATTGAAGCTCTAGAAATGTTATTTAATAGGCTTAGGGAGGCGAACTTAACTGCTAGGCCAACAAAATGTTGTATTGGATGCAAAGAGTTGGAATTCTTGGGACACACTGTATATCAGGGTAACATGACCCCTGATCCCAAGAACTTGGAAAAACTGCAGAGAGCACCTAGACCACAAACAAAAAAGGACGTGCGATCATTCGTGTCGTTATGCGGATTTTATCAAAAATACATCAAAGATTTTAACTCTATTTGTGCTCCTCTGACTGATCTGACTCGCAAGGGACTTCCAGATAAAATTATTTGGACTGCACAATGTGAACTAGCGTTCCAATAGTTAAAGGAAAAACTCACTAGCAAGCCTATTCTCAAACTGCCTGATTTGACACAGGACTTTGTCTTAAGAACCGATGCAAGTAATGTAGGACTCGGGGCGGCTTTGTTGCAAAGATCATCTTCACCTGATGGGGAACTGAAACCAGTCGCTTATGCAAGCCGCAAATTGAATAAGGCGGAACAAGGATACTCCACAAGCGAAAAAGAATGTTTAGCGTTAATCTGGGCAATAAAGAAGTTTCAAATCTATCTGTATGGTAGGACTTTTGTGGTCGAGACGGATCATCAGCCTCTCGTATTCTTATCTCAGGCTAAGCATGAAAACGCAAGATTGCTGAGGTGGTCTTTATTGCTTCAACCTTATCAGTTTAGTATCCACTATATCCCAGGCAAATTGAATGTCGGTGCAGATTTCCTCAGTCGGCACCCCTGTGATCCAAATTAGAGTAGTGGCAGGCGTGAGGAGAGATTTTATCTATGTGTATCACTGGTTTTGGAACTTGCCGTAGGCATGTTTTCAAGTGGGGAGATGTGTGATAAAATTAACCGTGATACAACGTTAAAATATCTCCAAAGATAAAATGTAGGGATAAAAACTAATGCGTAAGCTACTAGAATACATGATCGCCCACGCCGCGGGTCACCACCCGCCATGGAAATTAACTTGTTAGACGTGAAGGCAAAACGTTTACCCTTGAACGGGATGAGAACAGAGATCAAAAGAAAAAAAATGACTGAACACGTGCTTAAAACTAACAAGGCTAAAAAGACGCAATTGGTGGGGCAAGGAAAAAAATTCACGCCCCCAAGTTGACACAAGGTAAAGAAATCGTCAAAAGGGACCTTAGCTATTATACGCAACAGTCATTTCTTGGACGCTTTTGCGATAACTTAGTCCGTTTATTTGAATTCAGCGGCAAACGCATTACAGAAGATGCTCGAAAATATTTCAAAAAACCAACTAACCTTGAAAAGTAACTTTTTCTTAATAATAATGTTAGGAATATAAAACCTAGCTGGCCGGATGGCCCATCTTGAGCAGTGAAATAATATGCTTTCATTTATACAGACGGATAGATAATAAGAAAGATATTGACAAAAGACTGTGTTGTTCATATCAGCGAGCGACTGCATTGAAACAAAAAATGTCACTAATTTTCAAAAACTGCGGCCTTGAGACTCAAGTGCTAAAATCTAGTTGGAATGAAAGAGAGGGGATGGGTGGAGAATTGTGGCTAAAAATAACTTTAAAGGCAAAATTGTGTAGGGGAAGGCAGAGTTGGTTCAAAAAACAAGTGTGTTTTTTTGTGAAACGCAAGTAGAGACAGACGGACCAACAGACAATAATGCATACTTGACTGAGGTATGACTGAAATGACTTTTGGTAGGAGGTTTGAATTTGAAAAGGAAAAAAGGCGGTGATTGGCCATAGATGAATATATTATCGGCGCTCAGACGCGCATTTTTGCCATTCGTCATAAGTTGTCCTAGTAGACACAGTAAATAATTCAGTGGTGTATTTCCCAGAAGCTAATTGAAATATTTAGAGGGACGCCATACTAAAGCCAGCAGCTCAGCTGAGTTTTGCTAGCATTTAACTGTGTTCTATATTCATAATTCTGGTAAGACTGAAAGTATTTCTTTGTATATTTTAATATTTGTTTAATGTTTCGAGTGATTTGATACTGCCATATCAAAATCTATCCCTTACAACAAGTAAGGATTCGCTCTAGACCCCCCGCCCCAGTTCAGGGTCTAGAGACAAATAAAATACATAAACTCCAGCAAGGATTATGAAGGGCGGATCAAGTGTTGAGATCAGTGGAACATATCACCTATCCTATTCTATGGCAGGAAGCTAATGAACATATTTCAGAATATGTCGTCTGGGGGAACTTATCCTATGTGAAACCAACTTGGTAAGATGTGTTGTATGGTCAAAGAGATCTGACCCGTCTATGTGGTGTTGTTGTGTGTAGTGTTGTGTCCAGAAATGGTTTAGAGGATGGAATTCTGACACATGACCAATACTTTTATTGCAGAACTGTGAGTTTTTTATTTGGCACCAATGTGGTGTCAAATGATGTGTTGAATACACAAGAGTGGACCCGTGCAGTTTATATTTTGGCAGAGCAGCCTTATATTGCCCCCAAGCACGGAGAGGTGGGGCCACCAGATTCCAGCACCAGAACTACTCATTCAAGATACGTGAGCGTCTGGCCTGCTGGAAATTCACCAACTCAACTTATTTTCTAACACACCAATTATATCCCATCAATAAATGGACAATGTGTAGTCGCCATAGACAGGGAGTGATGAGGCCACCCCAACAGCACATCCATTAATCGTTCTCCCAGATAAATTACAACTATAAACAGTAGTAATATTAACTAGTCTTGTAAAATACATATGTACACACCTTTCATTTATTATGCCATATATTCATGCATTTCATTCATAATTGCAAAACCTTTCATATGTTCTGACCAAAATAAAACCTTGGTTCAGAACAAATAAACTTAAAGAAAATTTACTATCAAAATTTTACACAGCTCGAGTTAGTTCAGTGTGTTATAACATTTTATTAATATTATTAGACTTGTTAAATATCTGTGTGTGTGTATGTAAACTACCACAACACATTACATATCAGTACCCTAGAATTTTAACGTAGCCACATTCATTAGTAAAAAAAGATAGGTGTGAGGTCGTAGTGGTAGCAAGAAGGGCCTTCTGAAAATTCACAGCTACATTTATCTCAGGAGCCTTCACAGCTGACCTCATGCATCACACTAAGTAATATCACAATCATACAATACCATTAAATCCACTACACCTTCATTGCCATGTTTATCTAAAATACCATCTGGGGACGTGGACCGAGAAAGGGAAATATAATCTAGCAAAGTCGGAGACACAAATCAGACTCTGCATTTTCAAACGTCAAGTAACAGCTCCCAGTAGCCAGAGAGAAGGATCGGGCAAAGAATTCAAAAATTAAAAAAGACAGAATGACGTATTTGGGCGTCTTTATAATTTAAAAGAGAACCCGCAATTTTAAATACAAAAACTGGAAACTTAAGGAATCAGAGCACCCGTCATAAGAGGAATACTAAAATTTCCCCGACCAAGTGTTCAAAGCATCTAATCAAAGTTGCTGTGTCCATTCATCTGTGCCAGGAGATTGTGTTCTCAAGCAATTTGGGGGGAGCGTAAACATTTATTTTACCATGTGAATTTTGACATGTCTGTACTTGCTAAGTGGTTATACAAGGCATTGGAGGCTGGCAACCTCAACATATGAAAATGGTATGTTCATAAACCACTACAGCAAGCACTGGTGTTTGCTTCATGCTAGTTCGCTCAGTAAAGTGAAAGCAAAAGCGACCCTAGACTCCGAACGTAGCAGTACGATGATTACCTCACATGTGCCTAGGGTGTATAGTATCATTTTGTGAGATATATGTACTTTTATAATGTTAGTTCAGGCAAATCATGGCACTCGCGCTGTCCAGACACATTTTCCCGATTTAAGTAACCAGAAGAATAACAGTGATTTCTAATCACATTCTCTGAGTAATCCTATGTATACTCAGGGAGAATAATACCATCGAACAAAAAACTGTGGCGTCTCCGTCTCGGTACAGCATACTTTATGATAGAGGAACCACACTGCCAAGAATGTCAGGAAGAAAATGACATAGACCACTACCTGATCCACTGTAAAAAGTACGAACAACAAAGGCTTTAATTAAAAACTTACTATAGAAATCACAATATAGACATGACAGGCGTTAAGATTTTAAGTATAGATGCACCAGGAGGTGTCCAATCAATACTTAAAAGATTTATACATAAAACAAAGGAAAACATATAAGGTTAGTACTTCAGAAACGACATTCAACCAAATAGAAATTAAGCAGCAAGAACTGACCAATCAATAAAATAAAAAAGAAACAGAAAAAAAAAACTTACTAACTTCTCACAGGACAAGAAAAGACAACGAGGTTTAAAAAAAAACAAAAAAACTCAAAAAAGAACAAATACTAATACAAATTAAAACCACGTGTAAAGGACAATAGTTATCTATAAACAATACAAAAGAGAAAATAAAATGACAAATACTAATGTAAATTAAAATCAGCAACTGCAAAAGACAATAGTTATTTAAATTGAATACAAAATTAGTAAATAAAATGACACTAAATACCCCAATTATAACCAATTTTCAGGTTGAACGGGGTAGACCAAGATGGAACGAGAAGAGGCAATAACGGTCAGCTGTTAAGTGCCCGCTCTCTACCAATCACCTCTTCAAAACAACAACATTTAAAATCACACACACACACAATCCAGACGCCAGAGTGAGAGACTTGAAGACAGTATCTGCAAGAAAAGTTTTTTTCATGCTGCATGCAGGGCAGATATACTTCAGCAAATACAGCCTCACTGTGCGCTTATTAATCCTAGAGGGTATATAGGTTTATTCAAGATATATGTATGACTAATATCATTTTATTTCAGATTTTGTTTACGATTTGATTGTATCAGACATAATAAAAAGGGTATACAGGAAGCCAGTGACGCTAACCAGAGATAACCTCCACCGGCATTGTCAGGAAGCATAACAATTAATTGGTTAGCCAAATATATCATGGCTAGTTCTTGCCTGGAAGCTTACGACATACCAACAAGTACATAAGTGACTTGGCATCCATAAGTGGAAGGCAAAGGTTATATCATACCCATGTATCATAACATGTGATTTATTCATGTATTTTGTTATCTTCTGCACAGTAGACACTATCTTATCATGCTATCTCTGTAACATACTACCATAAATCAGTCATTTATATACAAACACTGAAGACATGGTCGCCTCATGAACATCAGTAGTGGGTGAGCCTGTTCGAACACCAAAGCCACCTATTACCGTTTGTTCCAGGTTCTATGATCGTTTCTGATCGATCGAGTGTCTGATCGAGTTCGTGATCAAGTGTCTGATCGAGTTCGTGATCAAGTACCAACTAAAGACTTGATGACCTTTGATCCTGCTAACTGGAGCTCAGTGGTCAAACAATCTTCAACACCTAAGTCCCCCGTAGTTATAGGGCGGGCTGAAGGAAAGTCTTCTTGATTACCAGCGTGTCTCCGAAACCTCGAACAAACAGTGGCGTAATGCAAGTTGAGTTTACGTGTACTGTCGTATATTTTCGATAGGGTAATTAAGATTAATTTTGGCCCAGCCTGAATAGGACTAGAACAGGTGATAGCTCAGTGAGAGATAAGGTAAAGAAATAGATTTTTCACAAGTGAAATGGTGAGAGGTAAAATATGTCCCTGGATTTGAGAGATAATAAATCCAGCCTATCGATTACGACTGATATTTGTAGATCAGACAGTTTCCCTATCAATATATATAGATATATTCAACCACTCACATCTATACACACACAGATACGTGACGACAATTAGACGCACAGACGTGAAACCTATATCTATGGAATTAGGGTCTTTTTGGCACAAGCTGACCGACACACGTAAATAAAGTTTATGTAAATTTTATTTATCATAAAGAAACTACAACACAACAATATCTTTGCACATCAAAATCAAATACAATGAACATAGGTTAATGAGTTAAGTAAAGATTTAGACTCATAGGTTTAATCCTCCCTCCCTCTGTTGAGACAAGATCCTGTTAGAGCAAAGTTATTAACCCCCGAAAGAGTCAAAGGTTTTACGCTATGGTCTAAAATTCCCTCTACAGTAAAGAACAGAGTTATAAGTTAATCTATTCTGAAGTGAAATAAAGGAGCAGCTTTAGCAAAACTTGCATAAGCAAATACAAAATAAGTACATGGGTTATATCCAAATCAAATTATTCTTCCCACGCTTTCTCTCGCTCTGACAAACCTGTGATCACAAATTCAGTCTCTCTTACCTACAAAGGTGCTTTAACCACATCTGGAACAATTGTTAATGGCACCCACAGCCCATCCACAGTTGGTTGTTTGGCAAATCAAGCCCCAGTTTCTCCAACGACTAATTAATCAAATGTTGGGAAACGCTTGATTCACTATTGTAAGTAGGATGCTGATAAAGATCACTTCAATTTTTGTCCAGGTAGTAAAATATTTAAGAGATCTAAATGTCACAGTGTACATTAGCTTGGAATCTTTAATCGTTACATCAAATGTCAGGTAAACAAATCGGATCAGGATCAATCTTCTTCACAACACGTGGAAGTTATACAGGTTGAAATTGGGAAAAGAAATCTGGATATTCTGTAAGTCGAGTTATCATTTATTCTTAATATTATTTGGTTGGTACTCTGTCTCTTTCTGGGTGTACCACGAGACCAGAAAAGTCACCTTGAAAAACCCGATATTATATCAGAATGTTCTTTGATAAAGCTTATTCCCAGTTTCATATGGAATGGAAGCCGTTGGTAAGGTTTAGGGTTTGACCCAAATACTGTATAGGGAGAAAATACAAATACTCAACAGAATACAGTATACTTGACGATCCTATCCTTACCAAGCGTAACATAGGATATATTATCCACTTCGGTTATTTAACTTAAATTAGAAACTATAAGCTTAGAGCTAGTCTCTTCGTTTAAAAAACTTCCGTGAAATAAATTCTAGGCATTTAAAAAGAATCAATCATCATGAATTAGAAATAAATACATATTTCGTCAATACTCATGATGAATCAGTGCATTTACTTAGTTGGTTAAAATATTCTCTGACTGGTTACTAGCAGTTAATTAAATTTTTATTATAGCTTGAAGAGTTTAGCTAGAAATATTTATTTGTTCTGCTATCCACTGTAACACAGTAAAACTTTAGAGAAATAATATAACGGACCTAACTAGTAAATCACTCTGCACAGAAAATAACTAGTAAATATAATTGACGATTTAAACAGATTAAATCACTCAAACTACTAGTGTAGTATTTACCTCAACACCGAACTACTAAGACTTTTCTCCAACGAAAGACTAAGAAATTCACTTATACAAGCTATTCTAGAATCGAAGCTAGCTGTCTAGAAAAATCTGTGAGGTACTGGATGAATTGAGTTAGATTTCTGTGGTGTATATATATATATATATATGAGATATATGAGATGAAAGGAGATAGATAATTATCCCCCCGAAAACCAGACCCTACCAGATGTTCTCACCTACGGGAAATTCTACGTTCAGTTTTCGGCTTATACGTAATTCAAAGCCGAAAACCCGGGATCTTCGTTCTCGCTTAGATCAGTGTTACGTGCAGTCTTTGATATCTTACAATATTATACATAGGTAATTTTTTAGTGCTTAAGGGAAAGTCATTATTGAGTTACTTCCCTTGAACTCCGCGGATAAATACATTTTACTGCGATTTATTCGTTGTTTGGGTAATAATAGATTGTTCTTGCTTCAGAATATCTATGGCCTGAATTTATGTGTATTGTTTGTCTGAGTAGGACAAGTCTGTCTTATATCTGTATATCTTTACATATCTAAGTCGAACTATATGTTCTGTTGTCTCTAGAGAGGTCAAAGGCTATTCGGCGGATGTGTCGCTTGAGTGGTGTGATTTGGCTTCGTCCTGATAGGGACTGTGTGTGTTTTGCTATGTCGGCTTGATGCCTTGAAAAAGTGATCTCAGTGGTTTTGGGGAAAGTGATAGTCGTCTAGACCTATCGTGTATGCTTTACCCCAGTGTTTATTCATCTTGCCAAGGAATGGCAGTTTCATATTCCCTCTACCAAGGTAATCAAAGATACTCTTATGAACTCTCGATCGAAGCCACCATTGTCGATAATTACGATTTGAATGTTTAAGAGAATATATTTGACTCGATGAAAAACGACTTCGATTCCTAGCAGCACTATATTCTGTAGAATGCAGTCTATTGTTCATGACCAAATCTACAGAGCAACGAAATGTTGTATGAATGACTAACTTTAGAACAGATTCATTATCTGTATTCAAACGTGAGTGACAGTTCACGAGTGGAGCCATCTTGGAACCAAAACATGTAGGACTTTCAAGAAGAGAAAAGGGATGCCCGTATTATCGCTTGATCAGTCCAGAGATCACTGCTACACATGAGAACCCATTGTTAGCGGTTCAATATTATTATATGGAAAAATATGTGCTGAACATTATGTTGAAGAATCGTTGCTAAACGAGATTAGGTTTAGAAGTCATCTGAAATATTGTTTACAAGCTGACGTGCTCAGTCAGTGACGTCAGATGATATATGTATGGGCGATACTGAGTGCTTGGCTATTGACAGTCCATTATACCATTATTCTACATGAGTGCCCATGTAACATTGCAAGACCATTTGTCCACTGTACTATGATGTATTATGGCAACCTGTGATTTGTCACTATCTGTGCTGTCGAGTGTGTACGTCCAATTAAACTTTAGAAAAGGTACACAGTCGTTGGTGTCGATGACTTCCGGTCATACATGAGTGTGAGAAGAGAACATTTGTCAACAACACGAACCCTTATCATCATTCGCACATTATACACTCCATCCATGTCTACACAACACTGCGTAGGTCAAGTTGACATTCCATACACTACAGTGGGGCAGGCAACACCATAGGGATCTTGTCAACTGATGATGATAGACGCCTGTCTTCCCGCCTAGGAGTGTTCTGGTGTACTTTATCAACATATATTATATCCAACTAAATATCAACTTTATCAACTGGTGGACCAGCTTTCTGGGTTTGACCTCGCAGAAATTCAGAAGTCAACAGATTACCGATACCAGACCGTTTCCTGTGGCTGATACGACACACTTGCAGTATTGGTTTGCTCTTTGTCAACGCTTCGTCACGTGACCTGTCAAGTGAATGCAGTATGTAGGTCAGCGTTGTTGACATTTTTTACATTAGACATTATAGAGTTTCACAGAACAGTTGGATCAATTCTTGTCAGTGTTAACAGAAAGACAGTATTTGTGAACTAAGAAGTCCTGGTTTCATCGATGGATCTTCTTGTTTGCCATATATGAACTTTAATATTTAAGGCCAGAATGTTTAATTGAATAAAGTGGCAGTTTGTTTGTTTTCATGAAAAATAACTTTGCCATTACTGTAAGACTGAGCCTATTTTGCAACACATACTATCATACACATAATTTATATATATTTATGTTTACATGTTATTTGTTTGTATAGTATGTTAGTTTCTATGTCAGCGGGTTGTGTTTAAGGTTGGGCGGCGTCCTCACAACAGAATATCCCACGTCATAGAGGGTCCGTTGTGGGCGTTTTCTATAGGTGCAATTTTCTTGATTGAAAATTTGCTGCGACAACTGTTGCTTTTGTGTTAGCTGTGAAGTCTGTAATTATTGTTATTTTTGTAATATTTCTTTGTTCTTTAGTTTTGTTTTGATTTGTTTGTAATTTGTTGGTCTAACCTTTTCTATCTTTCAGTTCTATTCATAATTTATATTCATATATTGTGACGTCATTTGTGTTGTTATTCTTTGCAGATTCAGTGATTATTTTCATTGATTTCCCTATTTGATTTATTTTGATTTCTGCAAACGTTCTTGTATTGTCAGTCCTATTTGTACTTTATGTATTCTGTTGGTTGACATATGTTTTATATAGGTATATTTCATAAGACACAATTGCCTGTGCACTGCACTTGGATTATGGTATAAACCAGTACCTGATTATTATTACTATTATACAAGACCTTATTAAAGGCTTGTGACCCACAGATATTGGGATAGTATACTGATTAATCAAGTCATTGAGAACTTGTGGTATTATTATTGATTCAGGTGATTAGTATTATTGTTAGGCATCATGTCTACTTTAGATTACTTCATTACACAAGGGAAAGCCCTTGATAAGACTGGTCAACAATTAGAACAATGGGCAGTTGCTCAATATGACAAAGCATTAGCTGCAGAAGAGAAAAGATTAGCTGCAGAAGAGAAAAGATTAGCTGCAGAAGAAAGAAAAGCTATGGCGGAAGAGAAAAGATTAGAAAAAGAAGCTGAGGCTGCTGCTGAACAAAAGAAATTGCAGATGCAGGTAGAGGAAAGGAGATTTGAAGCTGAACAAAAAAAATTGGAAAGAGAAGCTGCGGCTGAACAAAAAAGATTAGACAGTGAAGCTGAACAAAAAAGATTAGACAGGGAAGCTGAACAAAAAAAATTGGAAAGAGAAGCTGCGGCTGAACAAAAAAGATTAGACAGTGAAGCTGAACAAAAAAAATTGGAAAGAGAAGCTGCGGCTGAACAAAAAAGATTAGACAGGGAGGCTGAACAAAAAAGATTAGATGCTGAAGAGAAAAAAGCAATAAGAGAACATGAATTTGAGTTGGAGAAATTGAGATTGACAAGTATGAGTAATGTTAATCAGGCATCTAGTGGTAATGGTAAACCTTCTACTTACAAGGTTAAGGTTCCACCGTTCAATCAGTCCAGTGACGATATTACATTCTGGCTGGATAGATTTGAACGTTCTTGTCGTACACATAATGTGGATAAATCACAATACGCTAATCAATTATCAGAAAACTTGAAAGGTGAATCTTTGATTAGATTATGCCTTGTAGGAGAAGCAGATAAGGATAATTATGATGTCATTAGGGCGGCTTTGATAAAAAAATATCAGCTAAGTGAGGAAGGCTATCGCCTTTTATTTAAGACGATGGTACCTGAGACGGGTGTAGAATTCTCAGAATTCACTGCAAAGGCACGTCTCACAGTTGATCGTTGGATTGAGCTTTCCAAAACAGAAAAAACGTATGAAGGACTTATGGATTTGTTGCTCAGAGATAAGATTATGTCATGTGTGAACAAACCTTTCCTTGAATTTATACATGAGCGTAAACCTAAATCTCTAAAAGAAATGGAAGAATATTGTTCCCAATATGTCACTGCACACCCCGACGTGACTTTTGGCAACACTAAGATTAAGGAGAGTATGCCAGTTGCTTCAGCAACACCATACAATCCCAATTATTCACACAGATTTCAGGGACCTCAAAACAGATTTGATAAAAAAGGTAACCATAATAGTTATCAAAACCAAGGTAACCAATCATTTCAGGGTTCTTCTTCAAAGAACTGGAGACGACCTGATAGCTCTCGACACAGGGGTGGTCATAATTATAGGAATTTCCGTAGAGGAAGTAATTATAGAAACTATCAGGGTTATCCGTCTTGGAGTCAACAAGATCATAATTACAGAGATACTCATTATAATGAATATGATAATGGTAACCAAGGGAACTATGACTCAAACCCAAATAGGGGTTACAATAGAGGTAACAATAACTACAGAGGTGATAATAACCGAGGTAGATCTCAAAACAAAAGACATAAACCACATTTTCAGGCAAACTCTGCACAACAAGAGTCCCATGAAGCCTATAAACAGAGTAAAGATAATAATGATGCTAGTAATATGGCATGTGCCGCTTTTGATTTTGGGAGAGCATCTCAGTGCCCCCAATGCAAAACGTTATTTGAGCCAACCACAGTGTCTACTTTAAGCTGTGGCCATCCTCTTCCTGCTCTTCCAGCATCAGTCGCGCATGATGGAAGAGGTTCTCTTGTCTTACATAAGGGTTTAGTGAATAACAATCCAGTCTCTGTGCTATTTGATTCTGGATGCACCACAATTGGTGTTAGGCAGTCACTCGTAGATCCTTCCCGTGCCACTGGACAAGTAGTCAAATGTGTAACATTTGGCGGCACATTAGAGAAATACTCTACTGCTATCATTAGGATTGCTACTCCTTTCTTTACAGGAGATGTACACGCATGTCTTCTTCCGAATCCGATCGCTGACCTCATCATCGGTCGCATTCATGGAGTCAAGGAATGCACTCCGCAACAAATTTCCACGTGGGAAAGGCAAAACATGCAGATTGCTAACGCTGTAGTCACTAGAGCTCAGGCTCTTAATATGCCTCAAACTTCATCTACTGAAGATAATGAAGTGCATAACCAAGATAATCCCTTGGTAATTTCTCGTGACTCGTTTATAAAACAGCAAGAAGATGATCCCACTCTGAAGAAATTCTTCATTCTTGCAACTAAAGGTGATCCGAATAAAGACACAAGTCGTAAATCGTGGATTACAAAGAAGAATGGCGTACTTGTACGTATGGTTCAAGACTCCATTACGTCAAGTCATTCTCAAATCCTGGTTCCCAAGAATTTGAGAGTTAAAATTTTGCAGCACGCTCACGACTCTCAGTGTGCTGGACACATGGGTTTTTCCCGTACTAAGTCAAGAGTCCTTGCGGCTTTCTTTTGGCCATTGGTAAACAAGGACATACGGATTTATTGTCGATCTTGTAAAGTATGTCAGGAAGTTAAATCCAAAGGTCCACGGCATGCTGCACCCATTCAGGCGGCGGACATTCCTATTCGGCCGTTTCAAAAAATGGCCATAGACATTATTGGTCCATTTAAGATCAAGTCTGCCAGAGGACATCAGTTTATCTTGACGTGTGTTGATATGTGCACACGTTGGCCAGAGGCTATTCCTCTGAAGAGCATTACTACTGCTGATATTGCAGATGCTCTTTGGCTTATATTTTCTCGTCTGGGGTTCCCCGGAGAGATATTGTCAGACCATGGCACCCAACTAATATCAGATACCATGTCTCAAGTAATGTCTACTCTGCAGATAGATAGATCTTTAAGTAGTATCTACCATCCAATGTCTAATGGTATGGTCGAACGCCTTAATAGAACACTTAAAAACTTACTGGGGAAGATAACTGAGGATCATCCTCAAGACTGGGACAGAGTTTTACCTGCGGCCCTCTTCGCTTACAGAGAGGTACCCAATGAACATACGGGATTTTCTCCCTTTGAACTCGTCTTTGGCGCGCGTCCGCGTGGCCCTATGTCGTTGCTTCACGATCTCATAACATCTGACAATATTGACGATGACACAAAGTCATCCTACGAATATGTCATCGCGTTGAGACAAAAGATTATCGAAGCATGCAAATTAGCAACTTCTTCTTCTGAATTTGCGAAACAGAAGGCAAGGCAATTTGCCAATAAGAAGAGATGCTTACGACAACTTTGTCCTGGTGACAAAGCATTTGTATTACTACCTTGTAGGGAAAACAGATTACTTATTTCTTGGAAAGGTCCGTACGATATAATATCGAAAATTTCCGATGTCGACTATATTGTCGATATTGATGGGAAGCATAAAACCTTCCACATCAATATGCTTACTGAATTCCATGAACGTCCGGATTATTTGCAACCCATTTTCCAAGCAACGGACAATTCTCCAGTACACATGGTCATTACTCATCACTGTCCGTGATACAGGATGAGGAAACAAGTTTTTCAGATGTAAATCTTCCTCTTCCAATGATCCCACTTCATTCCAGTGAATCATGGAAGAACGTTACTGTCTCTCCTGATTTGTCTCTAGGAGAACAGCGACAAGTTTCAACTATGTTGCAAACATTTCAGGATGTACTCACTGACATCCCTGGACAAACGAATGTCATTCAACATGACATTGTTCTAACTGACCATACTCCTATTAGGGTTAGACCTTATCCTATACCTATACATTTTCAAGCACAGGTCGAGAAAGAGTTGGATGAGATGATAGATTTGAAAATAATCGAACCATCCACCTCTGCATATTCTTCGCCGATGGTTATTGTGCGTAAAAAAGACAATAACATACGTCTTTGCGTTGACTATCGAAAATTGAATCAAGTAACGAAGTTCGATGCCGAACCTATGCCTTTACTGGAAGAGCTACTTACTCGACTCTCCAAATCTCATTTTTTCACTAAACTTGATTTGTCTAAAGGATATTGGCAAGTTCCTTTATCTGAACGCGCCAAACCTCTCACGGCTTTTTCAACACCTAGAGGTTTGTTCCAATGGAATTTTATGCCTTTCGGTCTTATGAACGCACCAGCTACGTTCGTACGCATGATGCGCCGAATCCTATCTTATCGGTCAGATGTCATTGCATATCTAGACGACATCTGTCTTTTCAGCGATACTTGGGAAGATCACTATTCAGGGTTAGATGAATTGCTGTCTACTTTGCGTGAGCACAACCTGACAGCGAAACCCTCTAAAGCCTATATTGGTTTTAGCGAAATTTCTTTCCTAGGCCACCGAGTTGGTCATGGTTTCCTAAAGACAGAGGACCATAATACTAGTAAGATACTTAACATCTCAATCCCTAAGACTAAAAAACAGGTGAGAAGTCTGTTAGGTCTTATTCAATTTTATGGCAGATTCATTCAGAATCTATCCTCTATCATGGCACCTCTCTCAACACTTCTAAAGAAAGGTTCGCCTAATGTGGTCCACTGGTCTCAGGAATGCCAATGCTCTCTGGATAAGATTAAAACACTGTTTTCAACACCACCTATTTTAGTGCTACCCACTAAAGATAAGACATTCGTTCTTCGTAGTGACGCTTCATCCACTGGGATTGGAGCGGCACTAATGCAAGAGTACTCTGGAACTCTGCATCCTGTAATGTATATTTCCAGAAAACTTAATGCGGCAGAAAGGAATTATTCGGTTTTAGACCGTGAGCTATTAGCTATGGTTTGGTCGATCCTCAAACTACAGAGATTCCTTCTAGGCGCACATTTCATAGTAGAAACCGACCAAAAAGCTCTTACTGCTATACAGAGTAAGAATTTGAAGAGCTCGAGGTCTACTCGATATGCAATTGCTCTTCAACCTTTTCATTTCTCTGTGCGAGCTATTCGTGGATCAGATAATGTGATGGCAGACATTCTGTCAAGATGCCCACATGATTCCACATAACTATTAGGGCTTAGACTTCTTGATATGTCTAGTTCTATAGTAGTTCCTTTTCTATATCATGATAGATACACATTTGTAATTTAATAATATAATGATTGTATCACTACATAGCGGTTCATGTATGTTTATTCACCGCTGTGCTTTGATGATTTTTTCTTCATAAATCATAAATTTAAGATATCTACACGAAATGATGATATGAATTTTTTAGGCATTGTGTAATTGCCAGAATTGTATTATACTTTGATGACACCTTCCTGGAAAAATATACTTGTAGAGAAATAATTTCTCTCAGTTTATGAGACACATTCTCACCAGTCGCTCCATAAGTCGACTTAGCCTCATATTAGGCGTTATAGGTATTCCTGATATTTTCATCTGCGCATTATTCATGCGTTGTGAGCCTATTGTACGTTGCTCCTAGATGTATTTCAAAAAAAAAAAAAATGTTCCATTTTTTTTTCCCGGGAGGTGTGGTAAGACTGTTACGTGCAGTCTTTGATATCTTACAATATTATACATAGGTAATTTTTTAGTGCTTAAGGGAAAGTCATTATTGAGTTACTTCCCTTGAACTCCGCGGATAAATCCATTTTACTGCGATTTATTCGTTGTTTGGGTAATTATAGATTGTTCTTGCTTCAGAATATCTATGGCCTGAATTTATGTGTATTGTTTGTCTGAGTAGGACGAGTCTGTCTTATATCTGTATATCTTTACATATCTAAGTCGAACTATATGTTCTGTTGTCTCTAGAGAGGTCAAAGGCTATTCGGCGGATGTGTCGCTTGAGTGGTGTGATTTGGCTTCGTCCTGATAGGGACTGTGTGTGTTTTGCTATGTCGGCTTGATGCCTTGAAAAAGTGATCTCAGTGGTTTTGGGGAAAGTGATAGTCGTCTAGACCTATCGTGTATGCTTTACCCCAGTGTTTATTCATATTGCCAAGGAATGGCAGTTTCATATTCCCTCTACCAAGGTAATCAAAGATACTCTTATGAACTCTCGATCGAAGCCACCATTTGCGATCATTACGATTTGAATGTTTATGAGAATATATTTGACTCGATGAAAACGACTTCGATTCCTAGCAGCACTATATTCTGTAGAATGCAGTCAATTGTTCATGACCAAATCTACAGAGCAACGAAATGTTGTATGAATGACTAACTTTAGAACAGATTCATTATCTGTATTCAAACGTGAGTGACAGTTCACGAGTGGAGCCATCTTGGAACCAAAACATGTAGGACTTTCAAGAAGAGAAAAGGGATGCCCGTATTATCGCTTGATCAGTCCAGAGATCACTGCTACACATGAGAACCCATTGTTAGCGGTTCAATATTATTATATGGAAAAATATGTGCTGAACATTATGTTGAAGAATCGTTGCTAAACGAGATTAGGTTTAGAAGTCATCTGAAATATTGTTTACAAGCTGACGTGCTCAGTCAGTGACGTCAGATGATATATGTATGGGCGATACTGAGTGCTTGGCTATTGACAGTCCATTATACCATTATTCTACATGAGTGCCCATGTAACATTGCAAGACCATTTGTCCACTGTACTATGATGTATTATGGCAACCTGTGATTTGTCACTATCTGTGCTGTCGAGTGTGTACGTCCAATTAAACTTTAGAAAAGGTACACAGTCGTTGGTGTCGATGACTTCCGGTCATACATGAGTGTGAGAAGAGAACATTTGTCAACAACACGAACCCTTATCATCATTCGCACATTATACACTCCATCCATGTCTACACAACACTGCGTAGGTCAAGTTGACATTCCATACACTACAGTGGGGCAGGCAACACCATAGGGATCTTGTCAACTGATGATGATAGACGCCTGTCTTCCCGCCTAGGAGTGTTCTGGTGTACTTTATCAACATATATTATATCCAACTAAATATCAACTTTATCAATCAGACATCGGCAATGCTCTAATCAGTGTGAGTTTCCTTCGTCTCTCTGCTCGTATTCAAGCGAGCAATGTCTTTAGATCTCCCGATTCGTCGTGTTTAATTACTTATCAAACGAACGGATTCAGGGAAAGGTAATAAAGATTTCTCACTTAGGTTCCCAACATGTACTCAAATTTCAAATCTGGTCGCTGTCTGATCTCTACAACGATTTGATCTCTGGCGCTGGTGTTAGAATTACAGCTCACGTTAGCTAATAGGTCTCTGGTAGACTCTCATCCAAGAAATTAGCGAACCGCAATACAATGTGTGCTAAAATGAGAAAAGAGGGACAAATTTCTGAGTAATAGGAGGTTTTATGTTAACCCAACAGGCGTAGTTGAAGCTAGGTAAAAGACAAATGAAGATAAAGAAAATAGATATATGAAATCAATGATCATAATCTGTCACATGTACTCAATCCTACAAACACTGTGAGCGTTCACTGTGAGAGATAGTCAATGATGAGAAATGCTAGAGACTAGATAGCAAGAGATACCAAAACTAGTGTGACATACTTTTTCATTTCATTGGAAGATACATCTGTCGCGAGAGGTTTGGATGTTATTAAAATAAAGACTTTCCTGGACACAAAGGTGTATCAGATGATACCAGGATAGTGCCAGATAAGAGACTGGTCTTATATGAAATACCCCCTTCTCTGAAAAGAGCAAGGGTGTATCGACATCAGTAGTGGGGTCAAGCTATGTAAACCTTCAAGTATGATGATAGTGTTGGGTACTGAAGATCTATCTGCTACCTCTCTAGATCCCACTTTGATTAATGAATATTCTTTTGTTTTAATGGCTAGTTATCTAGGGGAAAATTTGAATTAGTTATATGTAATGAATCTCAATACAGAACATTAACTTAATAAGAATTATTAAGCAAGACTGACTGAAATTATTTACAATTTATTTGTCCTATACCGCTTTAATTTTGGGCCAGGAATTCTAAAAAAAAATCAAATGGTATTTACATCATTAAATAAATAATATGGAATGTACTTTTCCATAATAAATAATAAGGTAAAGGTAACGAGATAATGTCAATTACTTTCTTTCCTAATACTATAATCACTGTCCCTGGACTGTAGAATTCACTTTATTGAACAAATGTCCTACATATATCATCCTTAAATGTTTTCTTTTATTATGTTCTGTGGTTTTTATAACTTTAGTTGTGGCTGGATTTGCTGTACAGTGGAACTAGATTCCACCTATCTTATTAGATGATGATCTGCATCCAACAGGCCAGGATTACAAAAACTGCAACTCCAGGCTGGGAACGTGGTATGGCTCTTGGTATATAAAGAGCTGTAGGCACTGTGGTGAAGTGGGATGTTATAAATATTTATAGGGGACTTAGTGTACTGACTGAGATCAGCTGTGAAGGTATCTATATCTATTAAGAGTAGTGTATTATAGATAACCTTACTTGCTACCACATATCTATATATCTCAGTCAGAATTATTCTGGAATAGTGTGATGACTACGTTATGTGTCTAGGGTATGTGTATGATGAAGTGTAAGTCACAACAACAGACAGATAAACAATTTAATTTAATCCACTACTCTTGACAACACTGTGACACTCACATACATATAACACTCTATGAGAATATCTTAAGGAGTCACTGATAACTTTTCAAATAACAATATGTATTCATTGTTATCATAAAGGTATATGTGTCCTGATTCAAATACAAAGGAACCAGGAATCACAATCAATTTTAATTACAAGTATATGTACAGACTTTATCAATATGAATATTGTAGTGACATATATTATTAAAAATATCCTATGTGTGTCAGTTGTGTAGTAGTAATATGAGGTAATACTGGTTTTGTTTTGTTCAAGCTCTGTTGGTATTTGTCATCATGACTTCAATAGTTTGTCTTTTGGGACTAGTATTGGAGATGTTCTCAGTTCCTGATATTAAGACAATTAAATTCCCCTCTGAATGTTATTTTTACAAAGTCATTTCAAGATGAGGGGACATAATGTTGAGCTCAGCTGGCCAAATCAGCTTATCTTGCGTGATGGCGGCAGGAAAGGACTCCTCTGCTCGAATTCTCCCCTGGGCTCTGGAGACACCTCACTGATAGCTAAAAAGACCAAGGAGTATGCTGTCCGACTCTGGATTCAGCAAAGCTCTGACCAGGTGCTGCTCAGTACCATCAAGACCACGGTCCCTGAAACAAGAAGGATGTACCTTCTACTTCATAACTAACTTATACTCTCTTTTTACACTGATCACAATACATCACAAACATTGAGTTCAGAGCGTTAGGCCAACTGTCAGCTTCATCTGAAATACTTTATACCAGTATTTACCTCCTTAATGGTTACCACGCCTCTGCACTTCCAGCATTATTTCTTTCTAGTCAATCATCCAGGTGTCAGTGTACTATTTGGCCATTCCATGCCGTTTTACTTCCCTCCGACACCCTCTGTTCAGGCTGGAGCATTATAGGCTTTATCTCCTGTTTGCCACTGAACTACACATATATATACAGGCATAAATTAACAATTTACATTCAATTTTCATTAAAAGATACTGAATGGTTCAAGCTTACCACAATTCATAGAATAAACACAGATACGTTGATTAGCAATGAATTCTGGCACATTTACTGGCACAAATTCCCATCTGCTTATGTTCCAGGCTTTTATTTAGCACAAATATGAGCTGGCTTCAACGCACTGTTGCTTTATCAAGATTATTTGCACTAGTGGTCTCGAACTAACGCTCCTAAGTGAGTATATCAGCGAGTCTAGCCAATGGAGCCACGTTTCGACAAGTGTTTGAAAAAATGTTACCTTCCTACGTCTCCCTAACAACCAAGATAGTATTTATAGCCCGACCAATCGTGGTTAGTCTTTCATTTGTTGCGCTCCAATCAATTTGGAGTTTACATGGTAGGCTATTTCTGTAACGTAAGGTTTTTTCAAACACGTTATAAAAAAAATTTATGAGCAGAAATGATTTCATGCTGTCAGGCATCCCCACTATTTTATTTTGGTTATAATTTATTAATTCCTGGACTATTTGCGTAACGTTTTACATATTCTTTGTCAGCAAGCCCTAAGGAACCCAAATATCCAAATTTAAAAGAGCTACGTGGCTGCGTTCAAAATATGCAATTTCTTCTACCTCCTGTTTCGAAGATGTGCTGTCTGGGTACTGTAATGTTTTCAAACGTAAACCCATCTATTGTTATCTTTCCTAATAAGCGTTTTTTATGATTTTAAAACCTAACTCTGGGAAGGGTAGTGTATTTTATCACTGTCCGTCTGAAAAAGTTAGTGCATGTGGCCTTACACGCGTGATAGTAGTAATTGTGTATCGCGCGACGCGTTGTGCATTATGCGAGACGCGTGTTTAGTGTTCGGCTTTCTGCCTCTCCCTTCTCGCTATCCTTTAGTCCATCTGTCGTTCGTTTTGGTAACATAGTGTAGAAAAAGACATGAATGGAATTTAAAATTTAGGTCAACTTGCATATTTCAAGGTTTTTCTTAGAAAGGCAGCACATTTTATTGTGTGTTTGGGAAACGCGTGTAAATACAGTAAGCCTTTACTATCAACGTGAAAGCGTTACAATTTGCAGACGAAGCAGAAAACAAGGGGGATTTCGAGTACATTCTTTGTGACAGCACTGTTATTTTACCATTGCTCTTTTCTTTATTAATTTTATTTGTTAGGCTTCATATTTACCTAATAATTTATATATGTGGATTAGAATATTCCACGACACCTCCCCTCTTAAAACAGACATTATATGTCAGTCCTTTATTCTATATACACATAGAGAAATTTATTATTATTTCTGGGGTTTACGGTGATTCTCATCACACGGATGGCGGCTTAAAAAATCCGCTCCCAAATTGGTTTTTCCAGATATATACTCAATGCTAAAATTATATGGAGCCAAAAGTAAAGACCATCGGAGTAACCTGGAGTTCTCATGCCTAGCCTGTGCTAGAAACGATAAAGGTTTGTGGTCTGTTTGCAACTTAAATGCCTTCCCATATAGATAAATATTGAATTTCTTTATCGCCCATATTACTGCAAGACATTCTTTTTCGCTAGTTGAGTAGTTGATTTCAGCTTTATTCAACTTTCTGCTAGCATATGCCACTGGGCTTAATTCCCCATCCAATGCATCTGATTTCTGTAGTAGAGTTGCACCTAACCCAATATTACTTGCATCCGTCCTTACTATGAATTCTTGACTTAAGTCAGGTAATTTCAAAATGGGTTTACTTGTGAGCTTTTCCTTCAATTCTTGGTAAGTCATTTCACATTGTGGTGTCCATGTAATGCGATCTGGATGTCCTTTACGTGTCAATTCAGTTAACGGTGCACATATGGAATTAAAGTTTTTGATATACTTCTGGTAGAAACCACATAATGAGACAAAGGATCTCACGTCCTTCTTGGTTTGTGGTCTCGGGGCTTTCTGTAGTTTCTCTAAATTCTTTGGGTCAGGGGTCATGTTTCCCTGATAAACTGTGTGTCCCAAAAATTCCAATTCTTTACATCCAACGCAACATTTGGTTGGTCGGGCTGTTAAATTTGCCTCCCTAAGTCGATCAAACAGCATGTTCAGAGAGTCAATGTGTTCCTCAAATGTTTCTGTTGCTATAAGGATATCATCCATAAAATTTGTTATACAGGGATTATTCAGAGGATCCAATAATTTTCTCATCATTCTAGAGAAGACACTAGGCGCATTCTTCAATCCAAATGGCAATCTATTAAACTCATAGTGTCCTTCTGAGGTACTAAAAGCTAGGTATGGTCTAACCTCAGGCTTTACTGGAATCTGATAGTATCCTTTACTCAGATCCACTTTTGAGAAATATTTAGCTTTATTTAGTCTGGCAAACAGCTGATTTGTATCCGGCAATGGATCCACCTGTCCTTCTGTAATAGCATTCAGTCTCCTGTAATCTATACAGAGTCTATGTTCTCCAGAGGGCTTCCTTAAGAGTACAACACCGGAACTATACGAAGACTCACTGTGCGAAATAATTCCCTCCTTCAACAGATAGTCTATCTCTTCCTTCAAAGCTTTCTCCTTAGCAAACGGAATCGAATATGGTTTCATACAGACAGGTGTGGGTCTATCAGTTTCATATCATATTCCAATAGGTTTGTATGCCCTGGTCGGTCTGTTAACACCTCTGCATGATTATTTAGAACCTGTTGCACTCTCTCTTTCTGAGTTTTCGTTAAATGTGTACTGATTTTCACCTGTGCTGCTGTCTCACAGGGGTGTAATGGATATTCAAATGATGAAAGTGGTTCCTTTTTCATCTCCATGGCGATGGACAAGGTCAACAAGTGTGTCTCTTCCTGATGTTCTCTTTCCAAATATTTCTTCAGGAGATTCACATGATAGATTTTTTCTTTCCCCTTCTTATCTATCTTATAATTTGTTCTAGACACCTTCTCTAAAACTGTATATGGACCCTGCCATCCAATTTGTAACTTATTCTGACTCCCAGGCAAAAGAAGCAGTACTTTCTCTCCCACAGCCAAATTTCTGTCTTTCGCCTTCCTGTTATAATAGGCAGCATGTTTCTTCCTGGCTTGTTTCAAATTTTCATTGGCAAGTTTCCAGCCAGTTTTTAACCGAGTGGTCAGCTCATTCACATATTGGTATGAAGATGTAATGTTTTCCTCTGCCTTTTCATCAGTCCACGTTCTTAACAAAGCTACATATGGACCTTTAATTGTGTGGACCTATTTGTCCATGCACCGGTATGGTCTCTTCCACTCGAAGCTTTATAGTGATGATTTTTCCTCCCAGAATTATCATTCACAAAACGACCGCTACCAATTTTTCTTTTGGGGCTTTCTCCCCACTTAAAATTCTTGATGAGAGATTTCCTCTCTACATCCTCTTCCTCCAGTTTGTTTAAGTCCGATTGAGGGATTTTCGGCTTATCCTGGGGTAAGACATCTTTTTGCACTCTCCGCATAGTGGCCATTGTAAAACAGTTAAGTGAAGCTTGTCCGTGAAAAGGGGCTTCCCATTCCATTTGGTCCACTTTATCAAATCTATTTTTCTTTTTATTATCAGGCCTAATTTTGCCCCGTGGCGTGTCCAGGTCCTGATCCATGTTCCCACTTGTGGGTGTTCCCTCATGTGCTATGCTACACCTTTCTACAAAATTCTCAATGTCCCATCTTGCTTTGGGCCAATAATAATTGTGAGCCACCTTTTGAATGATGGTACCTATCTTCTCATGGTCCCCATCTGGTTTCACATGTAGGCTCCTTATTAAGTCTGCCCTATATCTTTTAGGAAGAACCAGCTGTCCGTGACCTTTGGATCTAGCTCCAGTCTTCCTATACATCAACTTGTTTTTCATGTAAAAATCTCCCTTGCCTGGAGTTGTATGACAAGTTGCCAATTTTCTGAAACAAGGCTTGAGTGTTTTATCCCCAGCCTGTGCCTTCCTCATCTCTTCTGGAGTGGTATCTAACATAATATCCTCCTCCTGTCTTGAGGTCGACCTGACCTGAAGGGTTGCCATATACACAGGTTTCCTTCTGCAACGGTCAGTGTCATGATTGTCCATCTGACAATTTTTACACCACCTTTTTCCTTGGTTGAAAGATTTTCTTTCATCATATTTCCTTTCATCGAATTGTGGGAATTTATTTTTATTTTCATACCGTGGCCTATCAAATTGGTGCTTACCTTTATTTTGATCCCTAGGATCAAATTTATTAAAGTTCTGTGGTGCCCTAAAGTTATCCACTTGTTTCTTTTTATTACCTGTTACCTCTGCTTGAGCTGCTTGATACCTTTCAGCAACATTTAGCAACTCACCCAGCCTCTCTGCACCTTGTTCCATGAGAAACTTTCTCAGGTCTGGAGCCATGGACTCTCTTAATTGCTCTATAAGGACCATTTCCTTAAGATCTTGGGTTTTCCCCAGAGAAGTCCATTTCTCCAAGTATGTCTCTATTCGTGCAGAGAACTGGTGATAGGTTTCACCTGACAGTAGTTTAGCATTCCTAAATTTTTTCCTATAAAATTCTGCATTCTTTTCATACCTTAACAAAAGAGCCTGCTTTAGCATGTCATAATTTTCCTGATCACCTCTGCTCATTTTTGCAAAAACTTCATAAGCTGCCCCACGAAGTCCCTGAGATAACTTTAAGCTCCACCTTTCTCTCTCTAACCCATACGTGGTAGCTAATAGTTCATACCTATTTAGGTAGCTCTCAATATCATCGTCTTTCTCAACAAAATGATCTAAATGAAAATTCATAGCTGAGGTTGAGGCTCCTTGGCTAGCAGTGGCATCAGAGGCAAAGGGACTGGCACCATTTTCAGGAGCATGGCCTTGAAACTCAAACTCCCTTAGTCGTAACTCATGTTCCCTTTGTAATCTTTTATCTTCTGCTTCCCTTTCTGCAGCTAATTTCCTCTCTTCCCTTTCTGCAGCTAATTTCTTCTCTTCTCTTTCTGCAGCTAATCTTTTGTCTTCTCTTTCTGCTTCCAATTTCTTAGCCTCAGCCTCAATCTGCAACCTCTTAATTTCCCTTTCAGCCTCTAACTTTCTTTCGGCTTCAAACCTTCTTTCTTCGCGTTCAATAAATTTGTCACATTCCGTAGTGACATAGGCAACCATAACTTGCCCATCTAATCCTAACTCTTTTGCAGTCTGAACAGCAGCAGATCGAAATTTGGCCAGGTCCGCCATTGTCTATCAGGTAAATTTATACAATGTCTAACCAACAATTTAATCTCTAAATATATCTAATGGACAACACAGGCACCGTGAGCTCAACCTTATTTAATTCCACCCAAGGATACCTTTTAATTCTTATATTCCCTGAAGTGAATTACCCCCAATATTTTTAATAGGGAAAGATTCAAAATCCCAAGAGCGAGACCCCAATATATGTGGTGAAGTGGGATGTTATAAATATTTATAGGGGACTTAGTGTACTGACTGAGATCAGCTGTGAAGGTATCTATATCTATTAAGAGTAGTGTATTATAGATAACCTTACTTGCTACCACATATCTATATATCTCAGTCAGAATTATTCTGGAATAGTGTGATGACTACGTTATGTGTCTAGGGTATGTGTATGATGAAGTGTAAGTCACAACAACAGACAGATAAACAATTTAATTTAATCCACTACTCTTGACAACACTGTGACACTCACATACATATAACACTCTATGAGAATATCTTAAGGAGTCACTGATAACTTTTCAAATAACAATATGTATTCATTGTTATCATAAAGGTATATGTGTCCTGATTCAAATACAAAGGAACCAGGAATCACAATCAATTTTAATTACAAGTATATGTACAGACTTTATCAATATGAATATTGTAGTGACATATATTATTAAAAATATCCTATGTGTGTCAGTTGTGTAGTGGTAATATGAGGTAATACTGGTTTTGTTTTGTTCAAGCTCTGTTGGTATTTGTCATCATGACTTCAATAGTTTGTCTTTTGGGACTAGTATTGGAGATGTTCTCAGTTCCTGATATTAAGACAATTAAATTCCCCTCTGAATGTTATTTTTACAAAGTCATTTCAAGATGAGGGGACATAATGTTGAGCTCAGCTGGCCAAATCAGCTTATCTTGCGTGATGGCGGCAGGAAAGGACTCCTCTGCTCGAATTCTCCCCTGGGCTCTGGAGACACCTCACTGATAGCTAAAAAGACCAAGGAGTATGCTGTCCGACTCTGGATTCAGCAAAGCTCTGACCAGGTGCTGCTCAGTACCATCAAGACCACGGTCCCTGAAAACAAGAAGGATGTACCTTCTACTTCATAACTAATTATACTCTCTTTTTACACTGATCACAATACATCACAAACATTGAGTTCAGAGCGTTAGGCCAACTGTCAGCTTCATCTGAAATACTTTATACCAGTATTTACCTCCTTAATGGTTACCACGCCTCTGCACTTCCAGCATTATTTCTTTCTAGTCAATCATCCAGGTGTCAGTGTACTATTTGGCCATTCCATGCCGTTTTACTTCCCTCCGACACCCTCTGTTCAGGCTGGAGCATTATAGGCTTTATCTCCTGTTTGCCACTGAACTACACATATATATACAGGCATAAATTAACAATTTACATTCAATTTTCATTAAAAGATACTGAATGGTTCAAGCTTACCACAATTCATAGAATAAACACAGATACGTTGATTAGCAATGAATTCTGGCACATTTACTGGCACAAATTCCCATCTGCTTATGTTCCAGGCTTTTATTTAACACAAATATGAGCTGGCTTCAACGCACTGTTGCTTTATCAAGATTATTTGCACTAGTGGTCTCGAACTAACGCTCCTAAGTGAGTATATCAGCGAGTCTGGCCAATCGAGCCACGTTTCGACAAGTGTTTGAAAAAATGTTACCTTCCTACGTCTCCCTAACAACCAAGATAGTATTTATAGCCCGACCAATCGTGGTTAGTCTTTCATTTGTTGCGCTCCAATCAATTTGGAGTTTACATGGTAGGCTATTTCTGTAACGTAAGGTTTTTTCAAACACGTTATAAAAAAATTTTATGAGCAGAAATGATTCCATGTTGTCAGGCATCCCCACTATTTTATTTTGGTTATAATTTATTAATTCCTGGACTATTTGCGTAACGTTTTACATATTCTTTGTCAGCAAGCCCTAAGGAACCCAAATATCCAAATTTAAAAGAGCTACGTGGCTGCGTTCAAAATATGCAATTCCTTCTACCTCCTGTTTCGAAGATGTGCTGTCTGGGTACTGTAATGTTTTCAAACGTAAACCCATATAATGTTATCTTTCCTAATAAGCGTTTTTTATGATTTTAAAACCTAACTCTGGGAAGGGTAGTGAATTTATCACTGTCCGTCCGAAAAAGTTAGTGCTTGTAGCCTAACACGCGTGATAGTAGTAATTGTGTATCGCGCGACGCGGGTTGGGGGTGGCATTAATAGCGAGACGCGTGTTTAGTGTTCGGCTTTCTGCCTCTCCCTTCTCGCTATCCTTTAGTCCATCTGTCTTTTGTTTTTGGTAACATAGTGTAGAAAAAGACATGAATGGAATTTAAAATTTAGGTCAACTTGCATATTTCAAGGTTTTTCTTAGAAAGGCAGCACATTTTATTGTGTGTTTGGGAAACGCGTGTGTGTTGCAGAAGGCCTTTAATATCAACGTGAAAGCGTTACAATTTGCCGACGAAGTAGAAAACAAGGGGGATTTCGAGTACCTTCTTTGTGACAGCACTGTTATTTACCATTGCTCTTTTCTTTATTAATTTTATTTGTTAGGCTTCATATTTACCTAATAATTTATATATGTGGATTAGAATATTCCACGACAGGCACCAACAGACTTCCTCTACAGTGGATGTTTCGTACTTTGTAATATCGAGACAGAACCATCAGGAAATAATACACAAGCTGATACAGGCTTTCAATGGGAAATCCAGGTCTGCTTCTAGATCACAGCGGCAAAAGACTTTGCAGTAACAGTTTGCGCTCGATTCATTCAGCTTGGTATATTTAAATTTTGTGGCGGAACTCCTCTAAGTTCCAGTTCTATATATAGCGCCGTGTCCGCCCAATCGGAAGCACGGTCCAAATGTGTGTTTAAGAATCAAAACCTAAACGTTTTTCAGCTTGCCCGTATAGTGTGACTAAATTAAATATTCTATATCTAACTTATTACTGGGCCGATTTTAATTATTCAAAGTGATATTTAAACTGCTAATTTATCTCTATCTTTCTATATCTTTGTTGTTTAGTTTTTACATGGCATTTAAATCTATGCAGTCTTTAATTAGCTAAATCGGGAACTACCCTGATGTAGAAATATCACTAAACCCAATTTTTCTCTTTAAATGAATTATTATTATGAGGCCGTCTTTACACCTACTTATTAAGTAATATCCCAGGTGTTATAATAGTTATGTATTTACCTGTATATGTTTTTTTTCTTTAAGAAATAAAATAACTCCTTCCTATCAAATACACAGAATAGGCCCTTTCTGTCCAACATAAAAAAGTTTCTTTATACATACTAGAAAAGGAGCATCCTGATTGGCTATTCAATCGGTCCATTTATCCTATAGTGAGCGCGGTAAATATGACCGTGTTGTTAGACAGATTCAAAATACGACAACATCCAAGACTTTTTACTATTATTTATTTTACTTTGTAAATATAAATAATCATACATTTTACAATCTTCCAACACCCATTTCTCATTACAAGGCTTGATAGATGTACATAATAAATTATGAAATTGTACTCATTTGACTTGTTAAATTTTTAACTGTTAAATTTTGAGTTACTTTTTCTAATTTAATTATATACTGTTCAAAAAAGGAAACGCACAGCTATCCGAGGGCGCCGTTTTATGAGTTTGTAAGTAAAATTTGGTGCTAGGGTATATAAAAACCAGCCTTAAATGTTCTTTACAGTGTCAAATGCACGTGTTGACCTGAATTGCGTTCGTTTTTGTAATCGTTACAACGCAGTGGTCAATAGTGTTTATGACGCAATTTTTGACCACAGCTCATGTTGCGCGCACGTGAAAGCAACAAAAGTTGGGGTGAACACTATTCACTGACTACGCAACTGAAACCCTATAAAAGGATAACGCTACACCAAAAAAAAAAAAAAAATTCAGTTCATTTTCAAGCAGACATTTATGGCGTCTCTATCGATAAATTTAAGGAACATTGCTATTGGCCGACTGCATGCAGGCGAAAGTCAAAGTCAGGTTGCCAGGCATCTAAACGTGCATCAGAGTACCATCAGTCGACTTTGGCACCGGTTCCAAGCCACTGGCTCAGTTGAAGACCGGCATCGCAGTGGACGACCCAGAGTGACAACAGCAGCGGAGGATCGCTTTATTCGGCTTCGTCACCTCAGAGACAGGTTTACAACAGCTTCCTCAACTGCCCAGTCATTGCCTGCAGGACGTCATGTGTCTGATCAAACTGTCCGGAATAGACTGCATGACGCTGGACTTTCGGCACAACGACCTCACCGAGGACCTGTCCTTACGCGCCGCCATCGCCAAAATCGACTTCTTTGGGCAAACCAGCATCGTCCCTGGGCAGCTGACAATCAATGGAGACGTGTCTAGTTTAGTGACGAATCTTTCTTTTTGTTGCACCGTCATGATAGACGGCGTAGGGTCTACCGTAGGCGAAATTAACGTTTTGCCCAAAATTGCGTTGATGAAGCTCCGCCGCACGGTGGTGGAGGTGCAATGGTGTGGGGAATGATCAGTTACAACGGAAGGAGTCAATTGGTGCACATTGAAGGAGGCATGAATGCGCAACGATACGTCAATGAAATTCTTCGACCCCATGTCCTTCCACTTTTGGCTGCTCCAATGTCTGTGTTTCAACAGGACAACGCCAGACCCCATTGTGCACGGTTGACCACGCAGTTCCTGACTGCCAACAACATTCTCACCCTTCCCTGGCCATCCCTGTCTCCAGACATGAGTCCGATTGAGCACCTGTGTGATGAGCTGCATAGACGTGTTTGTCGCCGAGACGTTGCTCCAGCCAATCGTCGTGATCTGTTCCAGGCACTCCAGGAAGAGTTGGCAGCCATCCCACAGGCCCACATCAGACGTCTGATCGCATCCATGCCCAGGAGATGCCAGTCGCTGATCGATGCAAGAGGAGGCCTCACACCATACTAACGGGAAAGCCCGTACGCCAAAAAACTCTCGTGACCCAGATGCAAAACAACTGTCAAGTGATTGGTTGAACACTAAGGTATTCTTGTGTGCAATTTGAACAATTAACTCATTAAATTAAAAAAGTTATTGAATGTCAAAATTATGGCTATGTGTGTGCCTTCAGTAGCTATGCGTTTCTTTTTTTTGAACAGGGTTGGAGAAATTGCCCGAATTCTTTTGTTGTCTAGGGTCTATTTGTGTTATTAAAGATGTGAAAATTCATTCATCTTGATTTGGTTGATATTGTTGACTATTCTGGCAGCCACCCTTCTTTTATACACCTTTCCATGTCAAAATCTCAAGTACTGCATAAAGTTAATAACTGTGTAAATGAACCTTGATTGATTGAATAAACTTCTGGGCTTGGACGATTTGGCAACAGTTTAATAACTAGTAAGTACACACTAACAAGGTCACAATTACGAACATGGCATGTATGCTCCCTCTCTGTGATACAGTCTTGCTTTAACCTGATTCGACTTTCTAACAGTGTCATTTGACTTTTCCATTGTCTATATCTTTATAATATCATTTATTATTTACAATTTTCATCGGGGTATTTAGCGTCCCGGCATAACAAAAGTTCATTATATTTTTCCATCAACATCGGGGGATATGAGCGTCCCAGTATCTCAAATATTCACAAATCAAATCCACATCAATCCATAAACTTCGGGGTATGTCGCTTCCCGGTATAACAATTATTCATTTATTTTATTCCTTTTTCTTCGGGGGGGGGGGGGGGAAATGGCGTCCCGGTATAATCAATATTCATTTTGAATAATCCTTGTGACCTCGGGGAATGACACATCCCGCTTTATCAACTGTTTAATTATATTACTTCATATAAGTTGATTATAATATATTTCTTGTCTTGGGAATTGTCGTCCCGTATTTATAATCCTGGCATTATCTTATGCCTATCATGTCAAGCATATAGCTTACTATTATCTCCTGAATATATGGTGAATACACAATCCAAAACACGGGGTGATACACAAGCCATTTTAGGCACACATCTTGACGCTATGACGTCACATTCAACTTTGCCCTCTTACGTCATACCTAGATACTCATCTCACAGCGACCGCTTTCAAGTATCTTTTGCATTCAGTTGAGGTACGACATGGTGTGACAAAAATCCGGTACTAATAATAAGTTGCCGCGATAAAAATCACATCATGAAGTGGCCTCAACATTACCCCTCACCCTCCCGAGCGTTTACTTCAGGAAACGCGCAAGATTCTGTAGGGCACAACTACAAGCAACCTTACGTACCGAGACAACATACATACAAGCAATCTAATGAGAAGTACCAGGCATTTAGACAGATATACATAAAATTGTGAAGAGCAATTATTAAATAAACAAAATTGCAATAAAATTTCAGTCCAATTATCCGGACGAAATATCAAGTCCAGAAGACACAATATGATGTCCAAACAAACCGGAACCATACACCTGGATACAAAGTTCCATGTGAAGTATATCAGTCATGGTGAGCTGCAAACCGTGACAACAGGTCAGCTAACCAATTCTCATCACCCCGTATATGTTTGATCTCAAATGAGAATTGTTGTAAAAGAAGAAACCATCTGTATATACGTGAGTTCTTAAACGCCTTCGGTTTCATCGACGTCAAAGGATGATGATCCACTTCAACGTAAAACTTTCTTCCAATCAGATATCTTGACAGTTTTGATATCGTCCACACAAGAGCAAGGAGCTCTCTTTCACCCACCGAGTACTTCTTTTCTGCTACAAACAACTTCCGGCTCACAAAGAAGCAAGGATGGAGTACATCGTCGACAAGTTGCATCAAACTGCCACCGATTCCCATCTGAGAAGCGTCTGTGCGAATAAAGAATGGTTCATGGATGTTTGGCAGAATCAAAATAGGATGATTCGAGAATAGTATTTTAATCTTATCCAATGCTAACTGACAAGTATCTGACCACAGTACTTTAAGAGGAGCACCTTTGCGCGTCAACTTCGAAAGAGGACCAGAGATAGAAGAAAATTCTGGAATAAATTTATGGTAATAATTAATTAACCCCAACAGACTTCGGACCTCTTTCTTATTTTTCGGTATTTGGATGTTCAGAATTTTATTAACAAGAACATCAGAATACCGAAAAATAAGAAAGAGGTCCGAAGTCTGTTGGGGTTAATTAATTATTACCATAAATTTATTCCAGACTTTTCTTCTATCTCTGGTCCTCTTTCGGAGTTGACGCGCAAAGGTGCTCCTCTTAAAGTACTGTGGTCAGATACTTGTCAGTTAGCATTGGATAAGATTAAAATACTATTCTCGAATCATCCTATTTTGATTCTGCTAAATATCCATGAACCATTCTTTATTCGCACAGACGCTTCTCAGATGGGAATCTGTGGCAGTTTGATGCAATTTGTCGACGATGTACTCCATCCTTGCTTCTTTGTGAGCCGGAAGTTGTTTGTAGCAGAAAAGAAATACCCGGCGGGTGAAAGAGAGCTCCTTGCTCTTGTGTGGACGATATCAAAACTGTCAAGATATCTGGTCGGAAGAAAGTTTTACGTTGAAGTGGATCATCATCCTTTGACGTCGATGAAACCGAAGGCGTTTAAGAACTCACGTATATACAGATGGTTTCTTCTTTTACAACAGTTCTCATTTGAGATCAAACATATACGGGGTGATGACAATTGGTTAGCTGACCTGTTGTCACGGTTTGCAGCTCACCATGACTGATATATTTCACATGGAACTTTGTATCCAGGTGTATGGTTCCGGTTTGTTTGGACATCATATTGTGTCTTCTGGACTTGATATTTGATCCGGATAATTGGACTCAAATTTTATTGCAATTTTGTTTATTTAATAATTGCTCTTCACAATTTTATGTATATCTGTCTAAATGCCTGGTACTTCTCATTAGATTGCTTGTATGTATGTTGTCTCGGTACGTAAGGTTGCTTGTAGTTGTGCCCTACAGGATTTTGCTTTAACCTGATTCGACTTTCTAACAGTGTCATTTGACTTTTCCATGGTCTATATCTTTATAATATCATTTATTATTTACAATTTTCATCGGGGTATTTAGCGTCCCGGCATAACAAATGTTCATTATATTTTCCATCAACATCGGGGGATATGAGCGTCCCAGTATCTCAAATATTCACAAATCAAATCCACATCAATCCATAAACTTCGGGTTATCTCGCCTCCCGGTATAACAATTATTCATTTATTTTATTCCTTTTTCTTCGGGGAAAATGGCGTCCCGGTATAATCAATATTCATTTTGAATAATCCTTGTGACCTCGGGGAATGAGACATCCCGCTTTATCAACCGTTTAATTATATTACTTCATATAATTCGATTATAACATATTTCTTGTCTTGGGAATTGTCGTCCCGTATTTATAATCCTGGCATTATATTATGCCTATCATGTCAAGCATATAGCTTACCATTATCTCCTGAATATATGGTGAATACACAATCCAAAACACGGGGTGATACACAAGCCATTTTAGGCACACATCTTGACGCTATGACGTCACATCCAACTATGTCCTCTTACGTCATACCTAGATGCTCATCTCACAGCGACCGCTTTCATGTATCTCTTGCATTCAGTTGAGGTACGACATGGTGTGACAAAAATCCGGTACTAATAATAAGTTGCCGCGATAAATATCACATCATGAAGTGGCCTCAACAAGTATATTATCACATATGGTTTACTATAGCGAAAGTGACGCAGTATACTTCTGAAGCCAAAATCTATTGTCCAGCTCAGAGTATTCACATCCGTAACTCAATTGTGATACCAATGTACTTCTCTGGCGCTGGGACTTCAAACTTTCTAGAGAGAAATTCTACGTCTTCTCTACCACCATCATCCCACTAGAAAAATCTTTCCTTACACCCGGTAAACCGGTTACTTAATGAAACAAAGTCAATGCCATTTTAATTGTTTCAAAGAGCCGTGCGAGTTGCCTTCCATGAACAATTCTACATTTCATACCTTCAAATGCTATCTTTATTACGTTAAGGAACTTAAGAAGTGGTGCACGATATTACCTCGTCCGTTTCCAGAGCGATTCTGCGTTTAAAACTTCGAATGCCTCTTCATGGTCCACAAACCACGATGAACTGATACAGTGGTGAATTTAGTTCAAAGGTCTTTTGACGAGATAAAATGCGTTAAATTTTTTTTTTTTTAAATTTAATGCCCTCTTAGAGCCTAAACTTCTTCTTAGATGTACTCCTGGAGAAGATAACATAACAATCAACACTTTCATTTAATTATCATCGACCTCTCCCTCATCTGCCACAGCTCTGTTGTAATAGTATGCGCAGTCTGGGTGTATGGTTTATAAAGGACCTATTTTGTTGAAAACATGCTCGTTCTTCTCTTAATGGTCTATCTACGGCCTCTTTTATTCTTTCAAGTACGATACTGTTTAATATTTTTACCTGGCACTGAGCACATGAAGTGCAACATTCTTCGTGAAGTACAGCTTACAAAACCAACTGAGATAAGAATTGAAGTGCGGCAGGAATGCCTCTTGTCACCGTTTCTCTTCATACTGGCTATGCATCCGATAACAGAAATGGAATTCATTAGACTCTGACAAAACAGCTTGACGATCTAGATGCTCTCTCAAGCATGTCGTACGAGGCTACTAACATGAGATTGCCTATCGTGGCTGGTAACCTCATTGTGTAAAATACATTGCTACAGATACCCCGAGCGCCCGATTGGCAGAGTGGTTAGAGCGCTGGCCTCTCGTGGTAAAGGTGCCGGGTTCGAAACACGGTAGCGTCCCGCTCCACTCTACCCGGCTGTAAATGGGTACCTAACTCTGCTCTTGGGTTAGGGAAGGAAAAGACAGCGATGAAGAGAACTGTTCACCCCCACCTCTCAGTGCTGGATCTAGTTTAGTGAAATAACTAATACTTCACCTCCCTACAATAGTATCTGCTAAGGCAGTGGCTCTCAACGTGGGCCATATGGTCCCGCAGGAGGCCATGACATATTTCTAGGGGGGTCACAGTAAGTGCCATATTTCTAGGGAGTCACAGTAAGTGCCATATTTCTAGGGGGTCACAGTAAGTACCATATTTCTAGGGGGTCACAGTAAGTGCCATATTTCTGGTAAAGTACATTTTTCCCAGCTAACAGTTACTATGAGGAGGGTCACAGAGGTAAATAAGGCTCAGAACGGAGCCATGAGCAAAAAAAGGTTGAGAATTCCTGTGCTAAAGGACTAAATTTACCTTTATATAAACCTCCGCTACAAGAGCTCATTAAGAGCTCATACAAGAGCTTTGGTGAAGGTTTCTTACAAGGGGGGCTAGCAGCAATAACGGCTCTATGCTCCATATCGGGCTAAAAGGGAATGATGGTGGTATAACTATCTTCACATTTGATAAAGCAAATGAAACAATAATTAAAGGCAACCGAGTTTTCTGTAGAATGACGAGAATCCTCATTAACACTTTCATCAATACCCTTCATCTCTCTAAGGAGGTTAGGCTTCAACACATTCGTGTCAAACCTCCTTGTCTTGTTCCATCCCTTCTAAATGTTTCCATGTCTCTTTTTATCTCTTTCATGTCTGTCTCCAGCTCATTTCTGCATGTGTGGTGCGGTTTTATCCTCTATCTCTTTTCCCCAGGGGATTTCAGAATAAGGTCTGCCTCGTAATGCTATTAACAGGCTTCCTCAGCGTGAGTTTTATTCAATATCTTCTCACTTTTTGTTCCACTGGCACTTCTCTGGTTCTTGTCATCAGTTCCACACTGGTGATCTTGACATGCATTTTCAATCGTTCTATTGTATGCAAGCACCCATTAATGAATGTCTGTAACTTCTTAGTTATTGTTTTGTTGTTGTTGTCCATGATCCAGAGCCATACTATGAAATAGGACTTGCTTGACATTTGAGTTAAGAATCCTATGGAAGACTAAAGAAAGCAAGGAATAATTCTGAAGCAGGGTTAATGAACAAAGAAATTTACAGTTATCATAAACACAAGGATATGGCTTTTGACCTTTAATGAAGTGATACGAAGATCAGAACTTGAAAGGATTGTACCAATGAGGACAGAGAAGAAGACATTGCGAAGAAGAAGTAAAAAAGAAAAAAACAAGTAGAAGAGCAAGGAAAACAAATAATGGGCAGTCTGACACTACCTGGTCAACAACAGAACACAAGCTGAACAGCAAGGTTCGAAACCTGTAGAAAGCCATGATTACCTTACATCTCATGGCAGGGCACGGTACACGATAATAATGTGTTTGTGTTGTATGTACGTATATTTGTAAATAGTTTTTTTTTTTTGGAGGGTTTTGGATTCTTGCGACGAAGCACTTTCTTTTCAACCTAGACTTAAGTCCGTTGGTTAAATCACTATACAATTATCATTTTTAAAAACCCAGCACGATGAAGCACTGAAAAGAGCTACTATTTATAGCTACACGAACAATGCTGACGACAACAACCGCTAGCCGTCCGGCTTGACGACTATCGGAGCAATATATTATTCAACTCTAAATAAATAAACACCGCGCAAGCCAGAGGGGATTGGCCAAAATTAGGATGTCGTCACGTTCCAGAAGATTAATGACGTCATCACGAACATTGTTCGCTATATTTAGATCCGCCTAATCTTAGCACAGCACCCCGCCGAACAGGAAAGGCCAGCTCGTGTCTCTCTCTATACGTGGATTTGACATAACAGCTTGCACCGCATACGTAATGTTGTTCAGGGTCCTTTCTTCTCCTTTTTTCTGCCTGACTGTCGTCTAGACATGTTTTAAAGGCTTAACCACAACTTAATGTTGGCATTCGGGTCTGATCAGGTTTAGAGAAAAAGGAGCTAATTTTGTGATTATTATGTTTGTGCATGTGGAGGGAGCATGAGGAATGGAATGGCTGTTTCGAATTGAGCAATAGTACAACGCGTGTCTGATCAAAATCTATTGATTCTGCGGCCAATTAAGTCGCCAACACCGACATGGCTTTAAATAAGAATTGAGAGACATAGGGTAAGGATCAGGATCAAATTTAGGAATCCTAGCTTTAAATCTAACCTTTAAAAGTAACATGAACCTTAATGATTGGTCTTGTCCTTAATCCACAATCACTGAGCTGGTGAGAGCTAACGTCCAGTGATGGCAGATCAAAGACAAGACAAGAAAAATCATAACTAACACATAACTAACACATAACTAACACATAACTAATTCTCGAGACCTAAAGGTCTTTTATATTTGGACATGCGCCCTAATATAACCGACTAGGTTGAACGGGACGTGCCTCGCCAAAACGAGGCAAAATTGTATTTAAAAAAAAAAAATTTGGGTTCGGATTAGTTTTTAAGGTTAAGTTTAAAGCTAGGATTCCAACACCTGACCTTGATCCTTACCCTTTATTTACGCGTATATACATTTGGGCGAAATCGGGCACACGACACGTCCCACAATGTTTCGTTTTAACCGCTATTTGGAAAGATTCCTTTCAATTGTTAAAGGCATTGTTGAATGCAGTAGCTTTAAAATCTGTTACACACTGTGTGATATGTAACATGTTATATGCGATATAACTATAACATGCATTCAACGCAGGACTTTAAACCCGCAAACTGAGTAATCAATATCCGAGCTATGAACGTCACAGAGGCGACCTCGTATCTCAGAGTTAATTATGGTATGCATTGTCGTTCGTACAAATTGAGGCTGCTCATTTTGGATATCTGATAAAACAAATGTTGGGAATAGCACACCTAAAGCAAGGGTGAAGAGTCCAAACACTTTAACAGCGCGTTCACCACAGACGGAAGATAGCTCAGGGATCAAATGAGATTTCAACAAGCAAGTAAAGCGACCCTAAAAGCCAGGAGTCGGCAACCAGTCGATCCCAATGTACTGGTAGGTAACAAGGGATGAATGAATGTGGTAGATCCTTAAGTGACTGCGGTGAAAAATAGGAAAGGCTTTTTTAAACTAGGGAAAATTCAGACTAACCCTCTCCAGTCCGCATTGAAAAGCGTGGTACCTTGGGGGTTTAAAGTGCTCTTCCATGTGAAAACTAATGAGCTAGCTTGCTAAAACTCACTTTAACCGTGAACTTCGAGCGATTGCAACGCGATCTTTTCTCTTAAGTGAAGTTAGCATTCAATAAAGTATCACTGAATTTGAATTTTTCACACATCTGTTGCTAACATTACAGAAAATGGACCGCTCCGCAGAGATAAAAGTTACATATAGGCTGTACCTATTCCAAGTTTCAAATAATATGAAATCTGAAAAAAGATACTTAAAAATTCCAAATTCCATGAAATCTGAAAAGATACTTCCAGATTTCAGATAATATGAAATCTGAAAATAGATACTTCTAAATCTCAAATACCATGAAATCTGAAAACAGATACCTCCACATTTCAAATACCATGAAATCAGAAAACAGATAGTTCCAAATTCCACATACCATGAAATCTGAAAACAGATACTTCAAAATTCCATACACCATGAAATCTGAAAACAGATATTTCCAAATTTCAAATACAATGAAATCTTAAAACATATGTAATTTTGCCAAGGTGGACCTTTAAAGGGCTCACTGATCCGCTCTAGGGTAGTTGACCATCCACCTCGTGGCACTGCATCACCCGCCAATTAGTGGGTCTGGTATGTTTTACAAATTTTGAGCCTACTAAGTTGGGGAAGCCCTCTGGGTTTGCAAGAAAGTTATGGAACTCACCCCAAAATATAAAAGGGTATAGAGTGAAAACGTATATCCATAGGGATCGAAAGAATGAGAAGAAAAGGACTCACTCTTCCTAAAGTCCTTGTCTTGCCTGCAACCAAGATCCAAATGTCCATAGACCAATGTCTTCGTGTAGTGCCGTGGGTTTTCTGGGGAGACAAAGTAAGAATTGGACTACTTATTCCTAAGGTAGCTCGTAAGTGGCGCCGACTAATATGAGGTTGTGCATAGGACTGACAACTTGATGATGTAAAACAAAGTGCTGGAGAAACCACCACTGCAATAGCACATGAATTCTTGACTCTTTGACTCCGGAACAACGCTCAGAACGTTGGTCAGATTTGACACCCGTGTCAAAACAACTCGCTGAGCGTTGTTTTTAGTCTATTGTAGTAAAGTGAATCCGTATCACAACACGCTCAAATTCCCCGCTTAAAACAAACTAGCTATCGTAATTTGAAATCTATAAATAACTACAGTATTTGAATTTTGTCTAAGAGTCTAGTCAAATTTACCGCCAACATTTAACTAAGAGTATTTGAATTTTTCTAAGAAAACAAGTTAAAATTTACCACCCCCCTCCTTTTTTCACACACCCACCCCAATATTTATCGATGGACGTAGTAAAATTTAACAACCAATCAAATCGTTACCTCTTTTTTGTAATGACAAGAACATTTTTGGTTGAAGTGAAAATAATACCTGTTCTGTGTTTTTGGCTGAAATTAAATAATTTATTTCTTGATAACTAAAGATAATTAAAATAAAAGGGATATCTCAAATTATAGCGCTGATATTGCTTAACATATACACATAGAGATTCCCTCATACAAAATTATCTTGATGTAGCAAAATTTGATTTAGTAATATTTTCGCATCAGGTTAAGATCAAATTTAATTACAAAAAAAAATTAACCCCATTTGAATGCAAAGGAATAACTAAAGGAAAACTATATTAGAACGATAGAAAATAATTGGCCGTCTAATTATCACTTTTGATAATTAAAATCGGTTCACAAATAACTATGATATAAAATAAACAAATTCGGTCAGATTAGACAAACACGCTTTAAAATGCTTAATTCTATAGCCTAGGAAAAAGTTAATATTTTTAACTCGTCATCCGATTGGTTGGGGGTAGGGTGATAAAAATTAACAACGTCGTGTATAGTCCACCATAAATCGAAAGCTTCCATGCCAAGCTGACCTGCTTGAAAAAGACAGAAGGGACATGCCTTTGCCGTCTGTACTGTGTGCATAGTGCTAGAGCCTTTACTGACTGTTTGCTTGAGTGTGTGAAGATTCCTTACTTGAGGGTAAGATAGATAAGTTTATTTGTATAATTTATTGACATGTAGGCCACAGGCTGTGAGCCATATTGTATTTCGATACTGCTATTGGGAGAGGTTATGTCACGATGACCTACGTAGGAATGTGCTTAAAGCAGTTTTTTTCGGAGTGAAAAATTGTGAAAAGGTTTGAAAATTAACCTTATAGATTTGCGTCTGTAAGTGCAGTAGAAACAAATTTATATTGCCGTTGGGAGTGACACATTGTTCAAATAACATGTGAAACCATGTATAGAATGCTAGAAAGAAATAATCAACAGGTCACAAGATATGCTTATTGTATGGAAGACACACACTGTATGATGGACAGTGGCTTTGAATTACCACTAAAGAAGAATAATTACACAAAATGGATTGTAGACAACAGAATTTAAGATCTGGTGCGAATGGTCAGCACACATGACTGACCAAGGTAAGTTTTCATAGTGATTAGGTGTGGAATTAATATAGACAAGCTCTATATGGGAGGAAAGTTTCCTTCTTATACCAGGTTGAATTACAAAGACCTAGTTGTTGCAGAAACCTGGGGAAGAAGAACACGAGGGAGTTGAATGCTCATACTATAACCTGCAGCTAAACTCCTCATCTTCGTCCAGGAGGCACACCGTTTTGGTGAACCTGAATACTTATGAGCCAACTGTATCAATAAAGTTCAAGATAAGTCCTTCACCACAGGCACATGATAGTTCATTCAAATCCAATTCCATACAATAAACTTTACCTTGGAGGGATGAAAACAACAGACCTTCCAATTACAGAATAGTGGTATTATCAAGCATAGAAACAAGAACTGGGTGTAGACATTTCAGTGATCTCTTTTGTTTAAAAGACATGGACAGAGTGTCCAACATATTTAGTTCTATTTTGTATATACAAATTTCTTGATTTTGAGAATTACTGACCCAAAGATTGAGGTACAGGAACATTAAATTGTATATATCTCTATATATATCTAAACTTTTCAAACAGTCTTATTTACTTAATTTTCATTGAGTTAAAGTTCTGTTTTGAAATTAAATACATTAAAAACATTACCCTAGACACCTTGCCATAAAACACCACATAGATTCTTTAGTCCTGGTGAGATCTAAAGGGGTGACAGTTAGGGACCCAGAGAACTTCATCATCATCAGTCTTTACTCTGGGAACTTACATAGTCTGACCTCACCTGGATTGTCTATACACCCTTGCTCTTTTCAGAGAAGGGGGTATTACTTATAAGACTAGTCTCTTATCTGGCACTATCCTGGTATCCTCTGATACATCTATTTGTCCAGGATAGCCTATATTTAGTAACATCAAAACCTCTTATCACATCTATAACGAATTAAAATTACGGCACGGTGGAAAATAAATGCAGAGTCAAAGAGTTAATGCAGGCTTTCTGCAAAGGGACCAGCTACAGTGGTGCCTCTTAAGGCGTGAAAATGGGAAATGAATAAATGAATGATCCAGTAATTACAATATTTATACCAACACTGGGCTTTCTATATCAAGCATAAACATTAACCAAAGAACACTCCAGAAAAGTCATTATCTGTAAAATGAGATGTCCCAGAGAGGTAAAGATCTAAGGACACCCCACAAAAGTCACTATCTGTGAAATGAGATGTCTCAGAAAGGTAAAGGTGTAAGAACACTTCAGAAAAGTTATTATCTGTTAAACGAGATGTCTCCGAAAGGTAAAGGTGATCCCATTGCAGATATTGCCTTAGGGGAGTGACGTGTTACAGACTTCGAGATAATATGTCCAGCTTTATGAGGTGGGGTGACCAGTTTTTGTCTTTGCCTTCCCTAACTTAGGTTACCATTTACAGCTGGTTTACTGAAGCGTGACGCTACCAGGTTGTGAACCCGGTGGTTTTACTGCGAGATGTCAACTTTCTATCCCCTCTACCAATCGGACGCAGCTAGCTTATAAGACACGTACTGACATAATGAAATACGAAGATATCAGAAACATTGTAATTGCAGGAATAGTACCAGTGGAGGATTATGCTGAGAAATGGAGGATCTGTCTAAGCACTTTGCGGAGAAGAGTCCTAGTCAACCAGCAGCACGAGCATATAGCATCAAAAGTGAAGAAACAAAGAAAGGAAGACAGCCCATGAGACGATGAATCGACATGGTGAGAAATGAAGTAAGGTAGTCATCATAAAATAATAAATAATGCCCCCCCCCCCCCATTCTTTCTGCCTTAACAGTGCCTACTATTACACATAAGAATTTCCTTAGGCGTCCTTCCGTCCCAAAATTGTTCCCATCCCCTACCAAAGTTGCAAATTGTGTAAAAGTCGTGCGCTTCTGGTCATTGCCCTAAATTGCTTGACGCTTGAAATATTTTACGTCCGTACCAAAATGTGTCCATCTTTTTCCCCACCAAAGTTGCAATCTTTTTCATAGTGGGTTTTTTCGTTCGGGGAATTAAATTCTAATTCTTGACACAATTTCTTCAATTTTTCTTGAATTTGTTAATTCGGGCGAGTGTAATAAAAAAGAGTTCGTTACCTTTTCGCGGTAACTGCCGCGATTTAGTCGCTGAAGTCGATACTCCCTTAAATAATGATTCGGAGACGGAGTAAAAGAAAACTTAAAAAAAAAATTAGTACAAAGGCAAGATTACAAAAAATATCAGTACATTTGCAAAACGTGATAAAGCAGCTATTAATTAATTAGCCAAATTTAAGCCCATCTGTTTTATTTATTTATTTATTTTTTTTTTTTCACTTTTCCCCCATGGCCTTTTTTGACGCGTTATTCCATAGCATCATAAGCATTGCATCCAGATGAAAAAACCACAGGAGATTTTGTGCCGTCATCGGGACATTCAGCAGAACGAACACAACATACATATTTCCCGTCATATTTTGGCGGGTATGCTACTTGTTTACCTATATTTATTTATCTATTTAGCTCAACCTGACAGGATATGAGGCCGCAGTTCGTGGTTGGCAGATCTATAATTGACCATAACTGCTGCGCTTCACGTGAAAGGCGGTAGAAAAAGGAAGGGGGAATCAAGAAAACAAGGGAAGAGGATGTTCATCTTTTTTTTTTTTAGATAGAAAGACGAAGGGACAGAAATTTAGAGGGAAGTTCGAACCCAATAGCATAATGTATTCACTTCACGATTATTGTAAGGTGCAGAAATATGAACATTAAAACATTCAATATGAAGAGGACAAAAGGTGAAGCTCTAGAAACTTAAATATAAGACTGGAGCGCGTTTCTTGGAAACGTGAAATAAAGAAATCACTGACATAAGCAAGGATGAAAAGAAGAACGAGAGAGAGAGAGAGAGAGAGAGAGAGAGAGAGAGAGAGAGAGAGAGAGAGAGAGAGAGAGAGACACACACACACATGCAAGCACACACGCACACGCCTTTCATGCGATATCATACAGTATTATATTCCTGCCCAATATACAGTACTGCAGTCCTTCCTCACTATACTTCTCTCCACGAAAAATTGCTTGTAGATGTCAGGGACCTTGAGCTGACTACTGCCTTTATAAGAGTCGTTAACGTGGAAGTCTGAAGGGGAACGGGGAAGAAGAAGATAATATATTCGTATTTTTTAATAGACTGTTTCACACTCACGCCTTCACACATTCTCTCGTTCAGCGCGCACGCACAATGTAATTACCACACAAAGACACAATATTTTGTTGAAGTTTTGAATGTTCAATATGGCTATTATTATATGTTAACGCGGTGATTCTCGGTAGCTGATATACAAAACCTCAGAGTTACATAAGCACTGCCTAAAATGGTATTCATTTTGATATGATGGCATGTCTGAATGTGTTACTGTCACGTAGGTTATAATCATTAAATTGCCTATATCTTCTTCCTATTCTTTCACCCGAACTCTGAAATTTGGTTATCTCTCTTTATTTCCTTTTTTCCTGTATATGTTGCATCCATTCGTTTGCGAAATATATTTTCATCATATTCGCAAACTTTACCTGTTTCTTTCTCAAAACTGAGAATCGCGCTAGGACGATATTACGTAGATGTCAGGGCTGCAGGGCGTCAGAAGGCTTGATAAGTCGGTTCGCTGAACATAGGACGTAGACAATCGTCTACATTCTCACCGAGCGCGCGAGCTTCTTCTCGGCATAAGTCCGGGTGAGGTGTGGTACTTTACATCTGCACCGGTCAGTATTCAGACATTTGTCTGAAAAATCTCAAATTGACACGGCGCTCACTGTGGGCCATGGTCAGCTGTAGTGTGAAAACTGCCCCGCATTGGAGACAGGTTGTCTGAGATTTCGCAACTGACACGCAGAAAGTGGCAGTTTACGACAGCCTCTTCTAGTTACGTAGTTGTTATGAGAAAGGGGAGATTATTTCGTTTTTGCGAAATAAACGTTCATCTCTTTGTCTGGGTTTTCATATATACTAGAATGAGCTAGATTTCATTATCACTCAGTAACTTCTCAGTCAAGACTAGAACAAGCCTCGTTCGATTTCTAAAAATCTCTGTTAAAAGAGATGGCCTTTAGTTTGATCGAAGTGGTTTAGTTCTTAGGAATTCTGTGTTTGAGGTATCATATATTATTATCTAGTATATCTAGTATTTTGTGAAGTGTTTAAAAGTGCTAAATCGCTATTTATTTCTCTAGGTAGATCTGGTGCAGAGCGAATAATTTATAAGTCTGTATTAATTTCTAGTGACGTGTCTCAGTGGAAAGCAGGATAAATTATATTTCCAGCTTAAATTCAGTCGGCTATTACTAAATTTAATTTAACTGCTAAATAATCAGACGAGAACATAATTTTCAAACTAACTTATAACTGCTAGACTAGATGTCTCATGAGTCGTGACGAGAATATATTTATATATATATCTCTAATTCATGATGATTAATTTATGACTATAACTTATTTCACGGGAGGTGTTAAATGATAAGTTAAGGTTTACGCCCGCAGTTAAAATATAAGTATACCCTTAAACATAGGATGTATAAATATTTCATATATATGTTTCTTTATACAGAGATTTCTGTGGTAACCTAACTATACCAGCGTTACGTACTGATGAACCTATCCTGTGAAGACTAAAAAAAACTTTTCCCTTAAAGACTTGGTCGTAAGCTTTTCAAGAACTTTAACGTGAACTGAAATAACGGGCCCAGTGTGCCTGAATTAGTCCTTCCAGAAACGATATTCTAAAGTACAGCCCTTGTGGCAAGTAACATTATTCATAGCATTAAACTTGCCGACATCTTTTTTGACCAAATGTGTGGTGAACCCTGATTATCTGTTGAGAGAAGCTGTCCACCGGTCATTTTCCTAAATTTAGGGAAACCTCGTGTTCTGACATTGTGTGCTCGCTTAACCCTAATTCTTACTTCGTGAGTCAAGATACACTAACTTTAGTCTGAAATAGCTGACGCCTGAAGCTGATGCTCCCCGGAGAAATTTCTGAGAAAAAACCAAAACCAGCAAACCACTCTGTAGAGCTCGGATCCGCTTCAGTGAACGACAGAACAGACAAAGGGTGTGAATGTTACCAAGGTTGCGCCAGACGGCAAGCTACATCACGTATGTAATTAGTACAGGGCCCTGATGAAAGAACCGAGTGAAAGTAGACGGTGTGAGGTATGTGAATTTCACCCATGTTTGTAATTCCATTTATGAAACTTGTTGTCAATGCAAGAATATTTTTTGACTTCCCTCAGGTTAAAACCTACTACATCTAAGTCGGTTCATATTTGTTTACGAGGAAAGAAAGAAAAAATTATTAGACAAACTCATATGTATCATTGAATCTCCTGGCTTTCACTTTACTCATAACGGGACTGTGGGCTTACCTTGAGGGGATGAGATCATATTGGGGTCTATCATTTCTTGTAGCAATTTCATTGATTATTGTTTTGACCACGTGTATATGTTTATTTTCTTGTCTTGATGAATTTTATGTGTTGTGAGGAAATTTTTAGCTGATAAATAAAAACTTCCCTTTGAAACTAAAAGCAGCGTGTTGGTCAGCTCGTTCAGAATATATATATGTAATCATTTTGATAGTCTTCCCACGTTTGTGTGTCTACCTGTTGACACTGGTGTGTGTGCACGTGAGTGGTATGTTCATTACATATTAGCATATGTTGTCAATAGTCTGTCCGACTCTTACATAAGTGTCGTAGAAGATAGGCCTGAGAGAGAGAGAAGAATCTTGTCTTTTTCCAGGGGACCGTTCTATTGATTCGCTACCACTGCACTCGTGGAAAGATCTATTTCTGTATTAACTCTCACTGCAGCTATCACTGATTCTATCTATTCAGAAGGGACCAACCAAAGTCTTAATTTCCTATCAAAAAATCTACGACAAATGGGCGCTCGTCTATCGGGATTTTTGAACTTTGAATAGGAAGACGAGACGACAAATAGTAGCTCGTCTGTAATCTTTCTGTATTCTGATATAGAGTAAGAGTGTGTTGTTTTGTGGATTATATCTTTAAAAAATAATTTATCCCCTAGACGTAACGATCTGTTAAGGGCGTGCTGACCACACAACTAATAATTGTTTTTCCACAGCATTTTAAGCAATATACATTTGAGTTACAGGTTAATTGTGTCGGAATATATGTTAATTACTGATTTTTTAACACTAACGCTGGTAATAGTTTGTGAGTGTATAACATTCACAGGGTTATGAAGTAGTAGGTGTTTGAACTAAAGTTAAGGAGTGCGTTTCGGACTATTTGTCCAGATTAATTGCCTCCCTCACCCGAACTGTCTTCAGGGGTAAACTTGATAGTGGATTTTATAATTAAGGGATTATTTTTCTCTTTAATTTTTGCAATAATTATTTTGCTTTTCCACTGTAGCAACTTATTTTTCAGAAGTAATCTTAACTACCATTTAGTTGGCGTAGTCGTGTTTTGCGTTACGTGCTTTATTGCCGATAATAGCAGCGATAGTTAGATTTTACTCTGGAGGAGGTATCCCAGGGTTAAGGATATCATCTTTTGAATTTTTGGTATTTTTTTTCTCGTAAGTGGTAGGAGTCAGTGTATCCTTTTTCCAAATTTCTTTCTCCACTAGTCTCAGTCACTGACATAATATGGCCGAGAGGGCAAAGCTTAGACAACTCCTCAGACAGGAAGCAATGGAAGAGGGACTGGACGGCGACGAAGTGAAAGCTTTCGTCAGGGACGAACTTGAGAGATATGATGCGGAGCAGAAGGAAAAAGCAGCGGAGAGGAAAGAAGCGGAAGACCGTCTATTACAACAGAAGAAGATTGAGGAAGAAATGGAAATTCGCAGGGCGAACGAAAGAGAGAAGGAGAGACAGCATTTGGAAAGAGAAAATGAGCAACGACGACAGCACGAGTTGGCTCTTAAAACTCTAGAATTCCAAAGTCGTGCTGCTGCCTCTACCTCCAGTAATGGAGAGTCTTCTCCTCATTCTTCCTTAACTGATCCTTCTAATACTCAATCTACTCATCTCACTGCTATGTCTTTTCCGCTAGAGTCTTTCCCGTGTCCTAATGAGAAGATTGACACATGGTTAGAAAAATTTGAGAAAATTGCAACTCTGTACGGGTTAGAGAGGTCGCGTTGGAATATGAAACTTTCCCAGGCCCTAAAAGGTTCTGCTTATGATGTTTATTCTAAGCTGGAAAGCAGCCAACAAGACAACTATGATCTGTTGAAGAAAGCGTTACTGGAGCGCTTTGAAATGAACGCTCGCAAATTTTTGCAACTGTTTCGCAACAGCCGGAAAGAGAATTCTGAAACTTTTCACCAGTTCTCATCTCGTCTAAAGGGATATCTAACAAAGTGCCTTGAGCTTTCGCAGCTCCCCTCTACCTATGAAGGTCTTGAGGAATTTGTTTTAACAGAACAAATAAAGAACACTTTGTCTGCTGATACCCGGAGATTTCTAGCTGAGCAGGGGGCAGAAAAACTTGAAGACATCTTAGAGAAGGCTGAGCGTTACCACAATGCGCTGGCTGAACTACCGGCCACAAAGCGGAAACCGACAGAGGAGCATTTTCGAAAACATAACCTAGAGCAATCTTCTCAGGCTTCTAACCTAAATAACCACAGAGAAACTGGACCTCAAAACCCCCCTCCTGAAAAATCCAAGTTCTACAAGAACAAGTACCCCAACCACCCCAAACAGTCTGATCAACCCGACCGCCCTACATGGCAGCGTGGCCAGAAAGGACAAGGTGGCAAAGGGAGAACCCCTGAGCACGGGACATATGATCAGACCGAGCACACCGAGCCTAAACGCATCGGATGCTTATTAACAGTCTCGCAAGGTGGAATTATTGACAGTGATTCCCAACCTGTTGGGGATGGACCCTCAACGCGAGGTACGGTTACTTTGAACGGTTCTCAAACTTCTTGTTTATTTGACACGGGGCTTTCTTATGATTGCATTGTTGCCAGAAACCTGGTCAAACCCGGTCAAGAGACAGGAGAGACCGTCCAACTTTGTGGAGTTTCTAAGAGTGATGCACCTACAGCGCTTCCCATCGCATTGGTGGAGATCCACTCTGATTTTGTCAGAGGTGTGATCAAAGCGGCTGTTATGGATGATCCCATCTACCCAGTCATACTTGGCGGGAGATACGTGTGTATTGGGAAACCGGAAGAGCCGATTGTGGCAGCAGTAACTACAAGAGGGCAAACCAAGAAGGAACGGGAGCCTGCGCCTAATTTGTTACCCATGGAACTTAAAGAAGCGCAATACAAGGACCCTACTTTGGCCCCCTGCTTTAGGAAACTGCCCATGGCTAAGGAACCCAAACAGCACTGGGACATTTTTTCTGAGGATGGCGTACTTTATCGGAGAACGGGCAAGCCTGACCAAGGTTACAACCAGCTCCTAGTACCGAGACAGTACAGAAGCAAAATCCTAGAAATGGGGCACTCTCTTCCCTTTAGCGGACATATGGGACAGAACGCCACAAACCAACGTATAACCACTCATTATTGGTGGCCAGGAGTAAATACTGATATTATCAGATATGTCAAATCCTGTGCCCAGTGCCAACGTGTGCCACCCAAGCAACGGGCACCCCCAGTCTCTTTGGGTGAAATGCCAATAGTGGGTACACCATTCGAACGGGTTGTGATCGACATTTTAGGGCCTTTCGAGAGGACTAAAAGAAGGAACAGGTTTATCCTGACCTTAGTCGATACATGCACTTTATGGGCAGAAGCTATACCGCTAACATGCGCAGATGCCAAGCATGTCGCAGAAGCCCTCGTGCAGATTTTCACTCGGTTGGGATTCCCTCAGCAAGTGTTGACGGATAACGGATCTCCATACCGAAACCTGTTGATGGATGAGATCGTTAAGATCTTGAGGACCCAACACATCTACACAAAGCCATATACTCCGGCCGGAAATGGGCTCGTGGAACGTGTTAGTAGAAACCTCAACATGATGCTAAGGAAACTGGCACAAGTGAAACCTGAAGATTGGGATCTTTGTATTCCTGCAGCTTTATTTGGCTACAGAGAATCTCCTCATACTTCCACAGGATTTCCGCCAGCTACGCTTTTATTCGGCAGACCCATTAAGGGCCCGCTGGAAGCCTTACTTTGGTCGCTGACAGACCAGAAGGCTGATGAGACATTGGTCTCAGCAACTAAATATGTGACGGATTTAAAGGATAGGTTGAAACTAGGATGGGACCTAGCAACGACCAACTTTAAGCCAGCTCGCACAAAGCACGTTAACCGATACAGAAAAGTCGCGAAAGAGAGAGAACTAGAAGCAGGAGAGAAAGTTTTGGTGTTACTCCCTACCGAGAACAACCAACTGAGGATCGGATGGCAAGGGCCGTTCACCGTCCTGAAAAAGATTTCTAAGGCTAACTACCAGATCTCTATTCAAGGAAAGGAGAAGGTTTTCCATTTAAATCTGTTAAAGAGATACTTGGAAAGACCAGTGCCAACCTCCGACCATCTCCTGACGATCGCCAAAACTGACGAAGATGACGCTAGTGGCAGGGAAATTCCACTGCAATCACAGGAAATCTTTGAAAAATGTCAGAAGCGGCGACGCTCTTTCAAGCGCGCATGGGAGACATTCCAGAGAAAGGAAACTTTGGGAGTGGACTTGAGTAGGAATTGGAGAGAGATGGAGGGGGAAGATGTGAGGGAAGAAGACAGACACCCCGAAGCTACGGTTATAGGAAATTTAATTCCATAACGTAGACATGGAGTGCTTCCATATCTTAAGGGGGGACGTCCTGTCACGTAGGTTATAATCATTAAATTGCCTATATCTTCTTCCTATTCTTTCACCCGAACTCTGAAATTTGGTTATCTCTCTTTATTTCCTTTTTTCCTGTATATTTTGCATCCATTCGTTTGCGAAATATATTTTCATCATATTCGCAAACTTTACCTGTTTCTTTCTCAAAACTGAGAATCGCGCTAGGACGATATTACGTAGATGTCAGGGCTGCAGGGCGTCAGAAGGCGTAATAAGTCGGTTCGCTGAACATAGGACGTAGACAATCGTCTACATTCTCACCGAGCGCGCGAGCTTCTTCTCGGCATAAGTCCGGGTGAGGTGTGATACTTTACATCTGCACCGGTCAGTATTCAGACATTTGTCTGAAAAATCCCAAACTGACACAGTGCTCACTGTGGGCCATGGTCAGCTGTAGTGTGAAAACTGCCCCGCATTGGAGACAGGTTGTCTGAGATTTCGCAACTGACACGCAGAAAGTGGCAGTTTACGACAGCCTCTTCTAGTTACGTAGTTGTTATGAGAAAGGGGAGATTATTTCGTTTTTGCGAAATAAACGTTCATCTCTTTGTCTGGGTTTTCATATATACTAGAATGAGCTAGATTTCATTATCACTCAGTAACTTCTCAGTCAAGACTAGAACAAGCCTCGTTCGATTTCTAAAAATCTCTGTTAAAAGAGATGGCCTTTAGTTTGATCGAAGTGGTTTAGTTCTTAGGAATTCTGTGTTTGAGGTATCATATATTATTATCTAGTATATCTAGTATTTTGTGAAGTGTTTAAAAGTGCTAAATCGCTATTTATTTCTCTAGGTAGATCTGGTGCAGAGCGAATAATTTATAAGTCTGTATTAATTTCTAGTGACGTGTCTCAGTGGAAAGCAGGATAAATTATATTTCCAGCTTAAATTCAGTCGGCTATTACTAAATTTAATTTAACTGCTAAATAATCAGACGAGAACATAATTTTCAAACTAACTTATAACTGCTAGACTAGATGTCTCATGAGTCGTGACGAGAATATATTTATATATATATCTCTAATTCATGATGATTAATTTATGACTATAACTTATTTCACGGGAGGTGTTAAATGATAAGTTAAGGTTTACGCCCGCAGTTAAAATATAAGTATACCCTTAAACATAGGATGTATAAATATTTCATATATATGTTTCTTTATACAGAGATTTCTGTGGTAACCTAACTATACCAGCGTTACGTACTGATGAACCTATCCTGTGAAGACTAAAAAAAACTTTTCCCTTAAAGACTTGGTCGTAAGCTTTTCAAGAACTTTAACGTGAACTGAAATAACGGGCCCAGTGTGCCTGAATTAGTCCTTCCAGAAACGATATTCTAAAGTACAGCCCTTGTGGCAAGTAACATTATTCATAGCATTAAACTTGCCGACATCTTTTTTGACCAAATGTGTGGTGAACCCTGATTATCTGTTGAGAGAAGCTGTCCACCGGTCATTTTCCTAAATTTAGGGAAACCTCGTGTTCTGACATTGTGTGCTCGCTTAACCCTAATTCTTACTTCGTGAGTCAAGATACACTAACTTTAGTCTGAAATAGCTGACGCCTGAAGCTGATGCTCCCCGGAGAAATTTCTGAGAAAAAACCAAAACCAGCAAACCACTCTGTAGAGCTGGGATCCGCTTCAGTGAACGACAGAACAGACAAAGGGTGTGAATGTTACCAAGGTTGCGCCAGACGGCAAGCTACATCACGTATGTAATTAGTACAGGGCCCTGATGAAAGAACCGAGTGAAAGTAGACGGTGTGAGGTATGTGAATTTCACCCATGTTTGTAATTCCATTTATGAAACTTGTTGTCAATGCAAGAATATTTTTTGACTTCCCTCAGGTTAAAACCTACTACATCTAAGTCGGTTCATATTTGTTTACGAGGAAAGAAAGAAAAATTATTAGACAAACTCATATGTATCATTGAATCTCCTGGCTTTCACTTTACTCATAACGGGACTGTGGGCTTACCTTGAGGGGATGAGATCATATTGGGGTCTATCATTTCTTGTAGCAATTTCATTGATTATTGTTTTGACCACGTGTATATGTTTATTTTCTTGTCTTGATGAATTTTATGTGTTGTGAGGAAATTTTTAGCTGATAAATAGAAACTTCCCTTTGAAACTAAAAGCAGCGTGTTGGTCAGCTCGTTCAGAATATATATATGTAATCATTTTGATAGTCTTCCCACGTTTGTGTGTCTACCTGTTGACACTGGTGTGTGTGCACGTGAGTGGTATGTTCATTACATATTAGCATATGTTGTCAATAGTCTGTCCGACTCTTACATAAGTTTCGTAGAAGATAGGCCTGAGAGAGAGAGAGAGAGAGAGAAGAATCTTGTCTTTTTCCAGGGGACCGTTCTATTGATTCGCTACCACTGCACTCGTGGAAAGATCTATTTCTGTATTAACTCTCACTGCAGCTATCACTGATTCTATCTATTCAGAAGGGACCAACCAAAGTTTTAATTTCCTATCAAAAAATCTACGACAGTTACTACTGAGTGTCATATTTTTATTATGGTTATTTTATGTTCTATACATAAGCTAATTAATTTTGTGGAAAAGGTCGTTGCTTCCTATAGAGTTGAGAAACATTGTTAACCGATGGAAACTGATTTTCCAAAATAGCGTCGTGTCTTTCCAAATAGCTCCAATTGCTTATTGATTTTCAACAGGTCCGGCAAGTTTTTGTAAGTCTTCCAGCAGACAAAACAGTAAAGGTAATGAGAAAATGACATTCTTTATTTTTTTTTCTGTTTTTGTATTGAGCTTGTCGTGTTAAAATATATGATGGCAAAAGGGTACACTTTGTAGAAGCGTTCTTCAATACCATTTTCAATTCAAATGCCAAGCCAGCATTATTGTATGGCTCTGAAACACGGAGAACAACAACCAAAAGCTACAGACGTTTACAGATTGATGATTACGTAGAACAGAAGGATTGCAATGGTATGACAGGATCACTAATGTGGAACTGATGAGAAGAAGCAGACATGCACCAGTGGAACAAGAGATAAGAAGAAGACGCTTGCAATGGATAGGACACACTGAGGACACCTGTTGATAGCTGATAAGGGTGGATTTGTGCTGAAGTGGTAACTTGCCACCCTTATCGACACCTGGTGTTAAAGTGTAAGATGTAGGTGTCTTCTCTGATTTAGGATGTTGCTGTGTATGTGGTAGTGGAACAGTTCACAGGGTTATCACACAGGCAACATGACGTGTAGAGTCATAGAAAGGGTAACTTCGTTGTATAAGTTTCTTTCATTTATTGCACGCCACAAAACAGTCATGATACTTATGACATCAACATGGTTAACGAGTTCAGCAAGATGATATGGCACATTGAAAACAATTTCTGTAGTCAGCAATGATAGCTGTTGTATATATGCGTCATAAGACATCACAGTTCAATAGATTCAGAAATTCATCAATCATCGAGTGCTAGTTCGTGAAGCTGTATAAATAATAATAATTTCTATAACTTCTGCAACAGTGTCAGCTACAGATCTTCAATGTTCATAAACAATAATAAATGCTCCCATTCTGATGCTAGCAGATCAGTTGTATACAATAAGTCCGTTCACTGTCTGCACGTGAATAGCATACATGGGCTACAGGTCAGCTCGACCTTTATAATGTTCCTAAGTCTAACCATCTGACTTGGACGTGATCTCTGATATAACGAATCCTGGAACACAGACAACAGTCTTGTTGGTCTAGAGCGACCCATATATATTTAACTAGTTCAGGTATACAGATACCGGTGACTTAATCCTAGTCAAAGTACCTCTCCATTTTGCATCACACAGGCGAGCAAATAGGCGACAAAATGACGAACCTCTAGATGATAGCATAAAGTTCGATACAAGAGGAATTACCTTATTTCGGAAAATCAACCATGAACATATGCCTCCAGGCAGGCTGCATAATACTGGGAAATAGTCTAGTTAGCTAACTAACTCACTAAGACACTGTATTTCCCTCAGAGAATCACAAGACGCAGTTGCGTCTGCTCGCTTCTTAAACCATTTCTAAACTGCCCCAACTGGGCGGAACACACAGAACGAACTCCCGGTTTGACATGCGCAGAACGACAATCTCTGAGTTGCCGTTCACAATAAGACGATTCGAAGAACATTCGAGATAAAAGTCTTACACAGTCGCGCCTTTTATGGTCATGAAAAGAAGCGTTAAGAAAGGTTTCAGACATCTACCATAGTTGACTGATACTACCAAATAAGGAGATGTGGTCACGCTTCGTTCAAGAAATTATAGACCGAACGTGTCTCTATACAAGAGAAGGCAACTCCTAACAAATTGTAGTCTCGATAACTCGGATTATGTCCCTTTGACCATAGAAAACATAATACACACTTCAGTCAAAAAAATGATCATACATATGAAAAAATGTTTATACAAACGAAAAATAATAATGATCCGTGCGTAACATTACCGCACCCTCCCTGGAAAAAAAAAATGAAACATTTTTTTTTTTTTAAATCCTGGAGCCGGAAAAAATCTAGGCTCCTAACGCACGTATGATGCGTGGATATATACCTAACAAATTAGCTCAACGCATGGAGCGACACTGAGATCATATCTCAGATCCTTAGAGAAAAAATTTATCTAAGTATACGCTGATATATTCCAGGAAGGTGCCACCAACACACGCCACAATGATGGCAACAACATAATGACAATCAAATTATACTCATACCAATATATGAAATTAAATATATTATGTGTTATCATACAATGTGTTGCAAATAGCGGTGTAATTTACTAATATACCGCACTATATTATTACATTATATAAAGTAACAGTAATTAATAAGTAATACATGTGTTGCTCTTCGGTGACATAAAACATTCAATAGAAGAAGATGTGGACATCATCCGCTCCCAATGTAGGACAGGACTTGATATCCTCAAAGTTCCACAATGGACATAAACTCGCAGACTTCAATGATGTGCTGCGAAAATATCAATAACACAAATCTTAAAGACAACTGGTAAATTTCTTAATACAATCCTGAAAATAATTTATTTAAATGTGGCCGAGTGATCTTTTGGCCCGTATATCACTAACTAAGCCTTCTTAGATAATTACATGGTACAATGTTATAAATTTCCCTCAAAAAAAAAAGTGAGACAAAATCTACTAACATGTCATTATAACATTGGACTGTATATCAGGAAATATATATATATGACAGAAGAATCATGTGGAATCGTGTGGACATCTGGACAGAATGTCTGCCATTACATTATCCGAACCACGGATAGCTCGAACCGAGAAATGAAATGGTTGAAGAGCTATGGCATAACGAGTGGACCTCGAGCTCTTCAAGTTTTTGCTCTGAATAGCAGTAAGCGCTTTCTGGTCGGTTTCCACAATGAAATGTGCGCCTAGAAGAAATCTTTGTAACTTCAGAATAGACCATACCATAGCCAATAACTCACGGTCTAAAACCGAGTAATTCTTTTCTGCAGCGTTTAATTTCCTAGAGATATACATCACCGGATGCAAAGTATCAGAATACTCCTGCATTAGTGCTGCCCCAATCCCTGTTGACGAGGCGTCACTTCGAAGAACAAAAGTCTTCTCAATAGTAGGTAACTTAAGAATAGGTGGAGATGAAAATAGGGCTTTAACCTGGTCCAATGAGGATTGACATTCTTTAGACCAGCGGATCAGATTAGGCGACCCTTTCTTCAATAAAGTAGAAAGCGGTGCCATAATGGAGGACAGATTCGGAATGAATCGTCCGTAGAATTGAATCAAACCTAATAGACTCCTTACTTGTTTCTTCGTCTTAGGGACCGAAATGTTAAGTATTTTTGAAACATTGTGGTCCTCTGTCTTTAAAAGACCATGACCAACCCGATGACCTAGGAAAGAAATCTCGCTAAATCCTATAAAGGCTTTAGAGGGTTTTGCAGTCAAGTTATACTCGCGAAGAGTAGACAGTAATTCGTATAAACCCAAATAATGATCTTCCCAAGAATCACTGAATAGACAGATATCATCTAGGTATGCTATGACATCTGTACGATATGCGAGAATTCGCCGCATCATGCGTACGAATGTAGCAGGGGCGTTCATAAGACCAAAAGGCATGAAATTCCATTGGAATAAACCCCTAGGTGTAGAAAAAGCTGTAAAAGGTTTGGCACGTTCAGTTAGCGGGACTTGCCAATAACCTTTAGACAAATCTAGTTTGGTAAAGAATCTAGAATTAGAAAGTTTATTGAGTAGCTCTTCTAATGAAGGCATAGGTTCAGCATCGAACTTCGTAACTTGGTTCAATTTGCGATAATCTACGCAAATGCGAATGTTATTATCCTTCTTTCGAACAATAACCATAGACGAAGAGTATGCTGAAGTGGATGGTTCAATGATTTCCAAACGTATCATTTCATCCAACTCTTTTTCGACTTGAGACTGGAAATGAATAGGTATTGGATATGGTCTGACTCTGATAGGATTGTGATCAGTTAGCACAATGTCATGTTCTATGACATGTGTGTGTCCCGGGATGTCTGTAAGAACATCCTGAAATGTTTGCAACATCGAAGAAACTTGTCGATGTTCCTCAGCGGAAAGATTTGGAGAAACGGTCACGTTTTTCCAAGATTCCGTAGAATAAAGTGGGACCATAGAAAGAGGAAGATTGACATCAGAAAAAGTAGTTTCCTCATCCTGTATAACTGACAGAGATGAGTACTGACCATGAGTTGCTTGTGAATTGTCCGTAGCCTGGAAAATAGGCTGCAAATAGTCAGGTCTTTCATAAAATTCTGTGAGCATATTTATGTGGAAAGTTTTATGCTTTCCATCAATATCGACAACATAGTCGACATCAGAAATTTTGGAGACTATTGCATATGGACCTTTCCATGCAATTAGAAGTCTGTTCTCCCTTGAAGGAAGTAGAACGAGAGCTTTGTCACCTGGACAAAGTTGTCGTAGACATCTATTCTTATTTGCAAACTGCCTTGCCTTTTCTTTAGCAAATTCTGAAGACGAAGTTGCTAGTTTGCATGCCTCGATGATCTTTTGCCTAAGAGCAATGACGTACTCATAAGAAGATTGAGTCTCATCGCTAATATTATCGGCAGTGATTAGATCGTGAAGTAAAGACATAGGGCCGCGCGGTTGCGCGCCAAAGACAAGTTCAAAAGGGGAAAACCCCGTATGTTCATTGGGGACCTCTCTATACGCAAAGAGAGCCGCGGGTAAGACCCTGTCCCAATCCTGAGGATGATCCTCAGTTATTTTACCAAGTAAAGTTTTCAGAGTCCTATTTAAACGTTCGACCAACCCATTAGACATTGGGTGATAGATACTGCTGAGAGACCTTTTAATGTGTAGCATAGACATTACCTGTGACATAGTGTCTGATATAAGTTGAGTGCCATGGTCTGACAATATTTCTCCGGGAAAACCCAAGCGAGAAAATATCAGCCAAAGAGCGTCTGCGATATCAGCAGTTGAGATGCTCTTGAGAGGTATTGCCTCTGGCCAACGTGTGCACATATCGACACATGTAAGGATAAATTGATGTCCTCTAGCCGACTTAATTCTAAAAGGACCGATAATATCTATTGCCATTTTTTGAAAAGGGCGAATAGGAATGTCAGCAGCCTGGATAGGCGCAGCATGTCGTGGTCCTTTAGATTTGACCTCCTGACATACTTTGCAAGAGCGACAGTACATTCGTATGTCCTTGCTCACAAATGGCCAAAAGAAAGCCGCAAGAACCCTCGACTTTGTACGGGAAAAACCCATATGTCCAGCACATTGCGAGTCATGAGCATGTTGCAATATTTGCAATCTCATGCTCTTAGGCACAAGAATTTGTGAATGAGTGGACGTAGTCGAGTCTTGTACCATACGTACAAGTACGCCGTTCTTCATAGAAATCCAAGATTTCCTATTAGTGTTCTGATTAGGATCACCTTTTTTTGCTAGAATGAAGAATTTTTGTAAAGAAGGATCTTCTTCTTGCAATTTGATAAATGAGTCACGTGTAATAGTCAAGTGACTATCTTGGTCATTTACTTCATCATTATTAGTTAATGAAGTTTGAGGTGGATCCAGAGCATGTGCTCTTGTGACCACCGCATTGGTAGCTTCAATGTTTTGCTCTTCCCAAACAGCAATCTGCTGTGGGGTACATTCCCTAACTCCGTGAATACGACCAATAATAAGGTCCGCAATAGGGTTTGGAAGTAGACACGCGTGGACCTCTCCCGTGAAGAAAGGAGTAGCAATGTGTATTATAGCAGTAGGATACTTTTCTAACGTGCCACCAAATGTGACACATTTGATGACTTTTCCTGTAGCACAGGATGGATCTACAAGAGATTGCCTAACGCCGACAGTAGTACATCCAGAATCAAACAACACTGAGACTGGATTACTATTTACTAGCCCCTTATGTAATATAAGAGAACCTCTCCCATCATGAGCAACATTAGCAGGAAGAGCGGGCAAAGGATGACCACAGCTTAAAGTACTAACGGTTTTCGGATCAAATAAAGTACTGCATTGGATACATTTATTTGCCCTACCAAAATCAAAAGATGAGCATCCGATAGCATTATGGTCTTTATCATTATTAACCTGTTTATCTGCTCCCTGAGATTCTTGTTGAACAGAGTTTGTCTGTTGATATCTTTTTCTCTTATGTTGCGATCTACCGCGACCATTATTGCCTCTGCAATTATCATTAAAGTCCCTACTGTAATTTTTATCCTGGTTTGAGTTCCAGTTTCCATAACTGTCATTACTATCTCTATGCTGTTGAGAACCTCTATTATCTTGGTATTTTCCTCTATACCGATTACCTTTGTGAAAATTTCTAAAGTTAACCGGAGTAGAATAACGTGTAGTATTAGGTTGTCTCCAGTTCTGGGAAGAAGAATCACCCTGGAATTGATCACTATGGTTCTGGGCATAATTACGATTACTCTTTTTATTGAAATTTTTCTGGCTACCCTGAAATTTACGCATAAAATTTGGGCCATAAGGTGCTGCCGAAGCAACTGGCAGACCTTCTTTCACCTTAGAGTTACTAATGGTTATGTGCGGATGCGCAGTAACATACTGGCTACAGTATTCTTCCATTTCTTTTATGTTTTTAGGCTTACGCTCATGAAGAAAAGATAGAAAAGCTTCATTAACAGAAGACATAACCTTATCTCTAAGTAGTAAATCCATAAGAGCTTCAAATGTATTTTCTGTCTTAGACAACTCAACCCATCGTAAAAAAGTAAGACGGATGCCTGAGATGAATTCAGAGAATTCAACTCCAGTTTCTGGTAACATGGTTTTAAATTTAAGACGATATCCGTCCTCGTTAAGTTGGTACTTCTTTAACAATGCCGCCCTGACAACCTCATAGTTGTTTTTGTCAGGCACATCTACCATACTCAACAAAGTCAAAGCATCACCTCTAAGTATCTTGGACAGATGATACACATATAATGTTTTATCTATATTATGCACATTACATGCACTTTCAAATCTATCTAGATAAAATGTTATATCATCGATTGAGGGATTAAATGCTGGTAGATTAAGCTTGAAATCCTTAGCATTAGTCTTATTTGACACCTTATTTGCATCATTAGCATTACCAGTGTTCAATAACTTTAACTTCTCTAACTCTAAAGCTAAGACTTTTTCATCATGTTCCATTTTTGCTTTTCTCTCATCAGCCTCTCTTTGTAACCTTCTTTCTTCAGCCTCAGCCTGTAACTTTCTTTCTTCAGCCTGGGCCTGTAACTTTTTTCCTTCAGCCTCTATTTCAAGTCTCTTATTTTCAGCTTCTTTTTCAAGTCTCTTATTTTCAGCTTCAGCCTGGGCCTGTAACTTTTTTTCTTCAGCTTCTTTTTCAAGTCTCTTATTTTCAGCTTCAGCCTGAAGCCTCTTCTCCTGAGATTCTGCTTCTCTTTTTTGTTTTTCCATTTCCATTTGAAATCTTTTTTCCTCCACCTGCATCTGCAGTTTCTTTTGTTCTATTTCAGCCTCTATTCTCTTTTGTTCAGTTTGTTCTTTCATTTTCTTTTCTTCCGACTTCAATGCCTTGGCATATTGAACAGTCGCAAATTCTTCTAATTTATCACCTGTCTTCCCAAGGGCTTTACCCTGCTCAATAAAGTACTCAAATGTAGACATGATGTCCAAAATGTGAGTACAGAACCTGAAATAATTAATTATCTTATTTCAATGTTAAATAGCAACAAGACTTAATAAAGTGCTTGTATAATCTCTATGTTGAACCCAATCTCTGTGGGAAACAGGAGTTGACACCAACTTGTATTATCAAATGTATAATAATATCACAAGTCACCTCTTAATTAACAGTGCACTACCCAAATCAGTGCATAATCATCAGTTATTTATCATAACTGCACTACAATAGTGCATAAGCAAAAAACACCAGTTTGTTATGATAAGTGCACTATAGACCAATAGTGCATGAGCATATATCAACAATAGTGAAAGCTAACTATGCAAGAACTATGTAAACAATAACAAGACAATGTAAACAATAACAAAGGTCATCAACAATGTAAACAATAACAAAGATCAAAGTCAATGTAAACAACAACAAAGATCAGAGTCAATGTAAACAATAACAAAGATCAGAGTCAATGTAAACAATAACAAAGATCAGAGTCAATGTAAACAATCAACAAAGATCAAACAATACGAAAACATTCGCATAAGTCAAATACACAAACAGCAAAACTAAAAAGAAATATGCGAAGATATGACTAACAAATGACGCTACAGTGTATACACAAAAATATACGTAAAGAACTGAATAATAGCAAAGGGGAGACCTACAAATACAAACAATCGAAATCGAAACTAAAAACACAAAGAAAGAGAGAGAAGAAAAAAGAAAAAAAATATATATATACAAGAAACAAAAATAAAGCACAACTCGTCACAACTAAACAGATATAGCAACGATTGTCGCTAGCAAATTTCACTGTAGGAAATTCGCACAGTCCCTAACGAAAACGCTAACAGTAGAACCTCTGTGACGTGGTATCTTCTACTGTAAGACTCCGCCCAACCGAGAAAACCCGCTGAAATATAAACATATAAATATACAAATAACAAATAACATATAACATATAAACATGTATGATAAGGGTGGATTTGTGCTGAAGTGGTAACTTGCCACCCTTATCGACACCTGGTGTTAAAGTGTAAGATGTAGGTGTCTTCTCTGATTTAGGATGTTGCTGTGTATGTGGTAGTGGAACAGTTCAATGGGTTATCACACAGGCAACATGACGTGTAGAGTCATAGAAAGGGTAACTTCGTTGTATAAGTTTCTTTCATTTATTGCACGCCACAAAACAGTCATGATACTTATGACATCAACATGGTTAACGAGTTCAGCAAGATGATATGGCACATTGAAAACAATTTCTGTAGTCAGCAATGATAGCTGTTGTATATATGCGTCATAAGACATCACAGTTCAATAGATTCAGAAATTCATCAATCATCGAGTGCTAGTTCGTGAAGCTGTATAAATAATAATAATTTCTATAACTTCTGCAACAGTGTCAGCTACAGATCTTCAATGTTCATAAACAATAATAAATGCTCCCATTCTGATGCTAGCAGATCAGTTGTATACAATAAGTCCGTTCACTGTCTGCACGTGAATAGCATACATGGGCTACAGGTCAGCTCGACCTTTATAATGTTCCTAAGTCTAACCATCTGACTTGGACGTGATCTCTGATATAACGAATCCTGGAACACAGACAACAGTCTTGTTGGTCTAGAGCGACCCATATATATTTAACTAGTTCAGGTATACAGATACCGGTGACTTAATCCTAGTCAAAGTACCTCTCCATTTTGCATCACACAGGCGAGCAAATAGGCGACAAAATGACGAACCTCTAGACGATAGCATAAAGTTCGATACAAGAGGAATTACCTTATTTCGGAAAATCAACCATGAACATATGCCTCCAGGCAGGCTGCATAATACTGGGAAATAGTCTAGTTAGCTAACTAACTCACTAAGACACTGTATTTCCCTCAGAGAATCACAAGACGCAGTTGCGTCTGCTCGCTTCTTAAACCATTTCTAAACTGCCCCAACTGGGCGGAACACACAGAACGAACTCCCGGTTTGACATGCGCAGAACGACAATCTCTGAGTTGCCGTTCACAATAAGACGATTCGAAGAACATTCGAGATAAAAGTCTTACACAGTCGCGCCTTTTATGGTCATGAAAAGAAGCGTTAAGAAAGGTTTCAGACATCTACCATAGTTGACTGATACTACCAAATAAGGAGATGTGGTCACGCTTCGTTCAAGAAATTATAGACCGAACGTGTCTCTATACAAGAGAAGGCAACTCCTAACAAATTGTAGTCTCGATAACTCGGATTATGTCCCTTTGACCATAGAAAACATAATACACACTTCAGTCAAAAAAATGATCATACATATGAAAAATGTTTATACAAACGAAAAATAATAATGATCCGTGCGTAACATTACCGCACCCTCCCTGGAAAAAAAAAAATGGGAAATTTTTTTTTTTTAAATCCTGGAGCCGGAAAAAATCTAGGCTCCTAACGCACGTATGATGCGTGGATATATACCTAACAAATTAGCTCAACGCATGGAGCGACACTGAGATCATATCTCAGATCCTTAGAGAAAAAATTTATCTAAGTATACGCTGATATATTCCAGGAAGGTGCCACCAACACACGCCACAATGATGGCAACAACATAATGACAATCAAATTATACTCATACCAATATATGAAATTAAATATATTATGTGTTATCATACAATGTGTTGCAAATAGCGGTGTAATTTACTAATATACCGCACTATATTATTACATTATATAAAGTAACAGTAATTAATAAGTAATACATGTGTTGCTCTTCGGTGACATAAAACATTCAATAGAAGAAGATGTGGACATCATCCGCTCCCAATGTAGGACAGGACTTGATATCCTCAAAGTTCCACAATGGACATAAACTCGCAGACTTCAATGATGTGCTGCGAAAATATCAATAACACAAATCTTAAAGACAACTGGTAAATTTCTTAATACAATCCTGAAAATAATTTATTTAAATGTGGCCGAGTGATCTTTTGGCCCGTATATCACTAACTAAGCCTTCTTAGATAATTACATGGTACAATGTTATAAATTTCCCTCAAAAAAAAAGTGAGACAAAATCTACTAACATGTCATTATAACATTGGACTGTATATCAGGAAATATATATATATGACAGAAGAATCATGTGGAATCGTGTGGACATCTGGACAGAATGTCTGCCATTACATTATCCGAACCACGGATAGCTCGAACCGAGAAATGAAATGGTTGAAGAGCTATGGCATAACGAGTGGACCTCGAGCTCTTCAAGTTTTTGCTCTGAATAGCAGTAAGCGCTTTCTGGTCGGTTTCCACAATGAAATGTGCGCCTAGAAGAAATCTTTGTAACTTCAGAATAGACCATACCATAGCCAATAACTCACGGTCTAAAACCGAGTAATTCTTTTCTGCAGCGTTTAATTTCCTAGAGATATACATCACCGGATGCAAAGTATCAGAATACTCCTGCATTAGTGCTGCCCCAATCCCTGTTGACGAGGCGTCACTTCGAAGAACAAAAGTCTTCTCAATAGTAGGTAACTTAAGAATAGGTGGAGATGAAAATAGGGCTTTAACCTGGTCCAATGAGGATTGACATTCTTTAGACCAGCGGATCAGATTAGGCGACCCTTTCTTCAATAAAGTAGAAAGCGGTGCCATAATGGAGGACAGATTCGGAATGAATCGTCCGTAGAATTGAATCAAACCTAATAGACTCCTTACTTGTTTCTTCGTCTTAGGGACCGAAATGTTAAGTATTTTTGAAACATTGTGGTCCTCTGTCTTTAAAAGACCATGACCAACCCGATGACCTAGGAAAGAAATCTCGCTAAATCCTATAAAGGCTTTAGAGGGTTTTGCAGTCAAGTTATACTCGCGAAGAGTAGACAGTAATTCGTATAAACCCAAATAGTGATCTTCCCAAGAATCACTGAATAGACAGATATCATCTAGGTATGCTATGACATCTGTACGATATGCGAGAATTCGCCGCATCATGCGTACGAATGTAGCAGGGGCGTTCATAAGACCAAAAGGCATGAAATTCCATTGGAATAAACCCCTAGGTGTAGAAAAAGCTGTAAAAGGTTTGGCACGTTCAGTTAGCGGGACTTGCCAATAACCTTTAGACAAATCTAGTTTGGTAAAGAATCTAGAATTAGAAAGTTTATTGAGTAGCTCTTCTAATGAAGGCATAGGTTCAGCATCGAACTTCGTAACTTGGTTCAATTTGCGATAATCTACGCAAATGCGAATGTTATTATCCTTCTTTCGAACAATAACCATAGACGAAGAGTATGCTGAAGTGGATGGTTCAATGATTTCCAAACGTATCATTTCATCCAACTCTTTTTCGACTTGAGACTGGAAATGAATAGGTATTGGATATGGTCTGACTCTGATAGGATTGTGATCAGTTAGCACAATGTCATGTTCTATGACATGTGTGTGTCCCGGGATGTCTGTAAGAACATCCTGAAATGTTTGCAACATCGAAGAAACTTGTCGATGTTCCTCAGCGGAAAGATTTGGAGAAACGGTCACGTTTTTCCAAGATTCCGTAGAATAAAGTGGGACCATAGAAAGAGGAAGATTGACATCAGAAAAAGTAGTTTCCTCATCCTGTATAACTGACAGAGATGAGTACTGACCATGAGTTGCTTGTGAATTGTCCGTAGCCTGGAAAATAGGCTGCAAATAGTCAGGTCTTTCATAAAATTCTGTGAGCATATTTATGTGGAAAGTTTTATGCTTTCCATCAATATCGACAACATAGTCGACATCAGAAATTTTGGAGACTATTGCATATGGACCTTTCCATGCAATTAGAAGTCTGTTCTCCCTTGAAGGAAGTAGAACGAGAGCTTTGTCACCTGGACAAAGTTGTCGTAGACATCTATTCTTATTTGCAAACTGCCTTGCCTTTTCTTTAGCAAATTCTGAAGACGAAGTTGCTAGTTTGCATGCCTCGATGATCTTTTGCCTAAGAGCAATGACGTACTCATAAGAAGATTGAGTCTCATCGCTAATATTATCGGCAGTGATTAGATCGTGAAGTAAAGACATAGGGCCGCGCGGTTGCGCGCCAAAGACAAGTTCAAAAGGGGAAAACCCCGTATGTTCATTGGGGACCTCTCTATACGCAAAGAGAGCCGCGGGTAAGACCCTGTCCCAATCCTGAGGATGATCCTCAGTTATTTTACCAAGTAAAGTTTTCAGAGTCCTATTTAAACGTTCGACCAACCCATTAGACATTGGGTGATAGATACTGCTGAGAGACCTTTTAATGTGTAGCATAGACATTACCTGTGACATAGTGTCTGATATAAGTTGAGTGCCATGGTCTGACAATATTTCTCCGGGAAAACCCAAGCGAGAAAATATCAGCCAAAGAGCGTCTGCGATATCAGCAGTTGAGATGCTCTTGAGAGGTATTGCCTCTGGCCAACGTGTGCACATATCGACACATGTAAGGATAAATTGATGTCCTCTAGCCGACTTAATTCTAAAAGGACCGATAATATCTATTGCCATTTTTTGAAAAGGGCGAATAGGAATGTCAGCAGCCTGGATAGGCGCAGCATGTCGTGGTCCTTTAGATTTGACCTCCTGACATACTTTGCAAGAGCGACAGTACATTCGTATGTCCTTGCTCACAAATGGCCAAAAGAAAGCCGCAAGAACCCTCGACTTTGTACGGGAAAAACCCATATGTCCAGCACATTGCGAGTCATGAGCATGTTGCAATATTTGCAATCTCATGCTCTTAGGCACAAGAATTTGTGAATGAGTGGACGTAGTCGAGTCTTGTACCATACGTACAAGTACGCCGTTCTTCATAGAAATCCAAGATTTCCTATTAGTGTTCTGATTAGGATCACCTTTTTTTGCTAGAATGAAGAATTTTTGTAAAGAAGGATCTTCTTCTTGCAATTTGATAAATGAGTCACGTGTAATAGTCAAGTGACTATCTTGGTCATTTACTTCATCATTATTAGTTAATGAAGTTTGAGGTGGATCCAGAGCATGTGCTCTTGTGACCACCGCATTGGTAGCTTCAATGTTTTGCTCTTCCCAAACAGCAATCTGCTGTGGGGTACATTCCCTAACTCCGTGAATACGACCAATAATAAGGTCCGCAATAGGGTTTGGAAGTAGACACGCGTGGACCTCTCCCGTGAAGAAAGGAGTAGCAATGTGTATTATAGCAGTAGGATACTTTTCTAACGTGCCACCAAATGTGACACATTTGATGACTTTTCCTGTAGCACAGGATGGATCTACAAGAGATTGCCTAACGCCGACAGTAGTACATCCAGAATCAAACAACACTGAGACTGGATTACTATTTACTAGCCCCTTATGTAATATAAGAGAACCTCTCCCATCATGAGCAACATTAGCAGGAAGAGCGGGCAAAGGATGACCACAGCTTAAAGTACTAACGGTTTTCGGATCAAATAAAGTACTGCATTGGATACATTTATTTGCCCTACCAAAATCAAAAGATGAGCATCCGATAGCATTATGGTCTTTATCATTATTAACCTGTTTATCTGCTCCCTGAGATTCTTGTTGAACAGAGTTTGTCTGTTGATATCTTTTTCTCTTATGTTGCGATCTACCGCGACCATTATTGCCTCTGCAATTATCATTAAAGTCCCTACTGTAATTTTTATCCTGGTTTGAGTTCCAGTTTCCATAACTGTCATTACTATCTCTATGCTGTTGAGAACCTCTATTATCTTGGTATTGAGGTCTCTGCATAAAATATTTTCCTCTATACCGATTACCTTTGTGAAAATTTCTAAAGTTAACCGGAGTAGAATAACGTGTAGTATTAGGTTGTCTCCAGTTCTGGGAAGAAGAATCACCCTGGAATTGATCACTATGGTTCTGGGCATAATTACGATTACTCTTTTTATTGAAATTTTTCTGGCTACCCTGAAATTTACGCATAAAATTTGGGCCATAAGGTGCTGCCGAAGCAACTGGCAGACCTTCTTTCACCTTAGAGTTACTAATGGTTATGTGCGGATGCGCAGTAACATACTGGCTACAGTATTCTTCCATTTCTTTTATGTTTTTAGGCTTACGCTCATGAAGAAAAGATAGAAAAGCTTCATTAACAGAAGACATAACCTTATCTCTAAGTAGTAAATCCATAAGAGCTTCAAATGTATTTTCTGTCTTAGACAACTCAACCCATCGTAAAAAAGTAAGACGGATGCCTGAGATGAATTCAGAGAATTCAACTCCAGTTTCTGGTAACATGGTTTTAAATTTAAGACGATATCCGTCCTCGTTAAGTTGGTACTTCTTTAACAATGCCGCCCTGACAACCTCATAGTTGTTTTTGTCAGGCACATCTACCATACTCAACAAAGTCAAAGCATCACCTCTAAGTATCTTGGACAGATGATACACATATAATGTTTTATCTATATTATGCACATTACATGCACTTTCAAATCTATCTAGATAAAATGTTATATCATCGATTGAGGGATTAAATGCTGGTAGATTAAGCTTGAAATCCTTAGCATTAGTCTTATTTGACACCTTATTTGCATCATTAGCATTACCAGTGTTCAATAACTTTAACTTCTCTAACTCTAAAGCTAAGACTTTTTCATCATGTTCCATTTTTGCTTTTCTCTCATCAGCCTCTCTTTGTAACCTTCTTTCTTCAGCCTCAGCCTGTAACTTTCTTTCTTCAGCCTGGGCCTGTAACTTTTTTCCTTCAGCCTCTATTTCAAGTCTCTTATTTTCAGCTTCTTTTTCAAGTCTCTTATTTTCAGCTTCTTTTTCAAGTCTCTTATTTTCAGCTTCAGCCTGAAGCCTCTTCTCCTGAGATTCTGCTTCTCTTTTTTGTTTTTCCATTTGAAATCTTTTTTCCTCCACCTGCATCTGCAGTTTCTTTTGTTCTATTTCAGCCTCTATTCTCTTTTGTTCAGTTTGTTCTTTCATTTTCTTTTCTTCCGACTTCAATGCCTTGGCATATTGAACAGTCGCAAATTCTTCTAATTTATCACCTGTCTTCCCAAGGGCTTTACCCTGCTCAATAAAGTACTCAAATGTAGACATGATGTCCAAATGTGAGTACAGAACCTGAAATAATTAATTATCTTATTTCAATGTTAAATAGCAACAAGACTTAATAAAGTGCTTGTATAATCTCTATGTTGAACCCAATCTCTGTGGGAAACAGGAGTTGACACCAACTTGTATTATCAAATGTATAATAATATCACAAGTCACCTCTTAATTAACAGTGCACTACCCAAATCAGTGCATAATCATCAGTTATTTATCATAACTGCACTACAATAGTGCATAAGCAAAAAACACCAGTTTGTTATGATAAGTGCACTATAGACCAATAGTGCATGAGCATATATCAACAATAGTGAAAGCTAACTATGCAAGAACTATGTAAACAATAACAAGACAATGTAAACAATAACAAAGGTCATCAACAATGTAAACAATAACAAAGATCAAAGTCAATGTAAACAATAACAAAGATCAGAGTCAATGTAAACAATAACAAAGATCAGAGTCAATGTAAACAATCAACAAAGATCAAACAATACGAAAACATTCGCATAAGTCAAATACACAAACAGCAAAACTAAAAAGAAATATGCGAAGATATGACTAACAAATGACGCTACAGTGTATACACAAAAATATACGTAAAGAACTGAATAATAGCAAAGGGGAGACCTACAAATACAAACAATCGAAATCGAAACTAAAAACACAAAGAAAGAGAGAGAAGAAAAAAGAAAAAAAATATATATATACAAGAAACAAAAATAAAGCACAACTCGTCACAACTAAACAGATATAGCAACGATTGTCGCTAGCAAATTTCACTGTAGGAAATTCGCACAGTCCCTAACGAAAACGCTAACAGTAGAACCTCTGTGACGTGGTATCTTCTACTGTAAGACTCCGCCCAACCGAGAAAACCCGCTGAAATATAAACATATAAATATACAAATAACAAATAACATATAACATATAAACATGTATCATGAAAACAATAGGAGAAAGTGTGAAAGTACAGAAGGCTCAGTTAGAACATAAGGGCACAGTTCACAAACAAAACAGGCCACTTAACTTCTATAAATCCAGCGTCAGCACGGTGCAGAACAGGATGTAATCAGCATTCTGAGGATAATGATCCAACGTTGATTAACTTCTGCTCCCATAAACAGCCATGACGAAGGAAATGAGCTTCTAATACTGCAACAGTTGTTACGGCACTTGACCTTCTGAATCTTCTAAATTGATTTAACCGGCACTTGACCTTCTGAACCCGCAACAGTACCCCTGAGACCGGAACAGTTGTTACGGCACTTGTCCTTCTTTTCACCAGATCAGGAAATCCATTCGCTCGGTACTTGTCCTTCTAATTTTACATAAACTTCAATATTGCCGAGCAGCGCCGGGTAGTTTCAAAATCAGCAACTGTCAGAAAATCCGGATACTTTCAATAAAATTTCTTGTAAGGTGGTAGTTGATGCTGTAGTTGTATCTAGTATGATGATGATGTCTGGGTTTGCTGACCCCCTTGATAGCTGGAATCAGAGTGAACCAACCTATGGCCACCAAAAATGATATGGTGCGCCAAAATATCAGATGATAGAACCAGCTCTGGCCACCAAAAATGATAAGGGTGGATTTGTGCTGAAGTGGTAACTTGCCACCCTTATCGACACCTGGTGTTAAAGTGTAAGATGTAGGTGTCTTCTCTGATTTAGGATGTTGCTGTGTATGTGGTAGTGGAACAGTTCACAGGGTTATCACACAGGCAACATGACGTGTAGAGTCATAGAAAGGGTAACTTCGTTGTATAAGTTTCTTTCATTTATTGCACGCCACAAAACAGTCATGATACTTATGACATCAACATGGTTAACGAGTTCAGCAAGATGATATGGCACATTGAAAACAATTTCTGTAGTCAGCAATGATAGCTGTTGTATATATGCGTCATAAGACATCACAGTTCAATAGATTCAGAAATTCATCAATCATCGAGTGCTAGTTCGTGAAGCTGTATAAATAATAATAATTTCTATAACTTCTGCAACAGTGTCAGCTACAGATCTTCAATGTTCATAAACAATAATAAATGCTCCCATTCTGATGCTAGCAGATCAGTTGTATACAATAAGTCCGTTCACTGTCTGCACGTGAATAGCATACATGGGCTACAGGTCAGCTCGACCTTTATAATGTTCCTAAGTCTAACCATCTGACTTGGACGTGATCTCTGATATAACGAATCCTGGAACACAGACAACAGTCTTGTTGGTCTAGAGCGACCCATATATATTTAACTAGTTCAGGTATACAGATACCGGTGACTTAATCCTAGTCAAAGTACCTCTCCATTTTGCATCACACAGGCGAGCAAATAGGCGACAAAATGACGAACCTCTAGACGATAGCATAAAGTTCGATACAAGAGGAATTACCTTATTTCGGAAAATCAACCATGAACATATGCCTCCAGGCAGGCTGCATAATACTGGGAAATAGTCTAGTTAGCTAACTAACTCACTAAGACACTGTATTTCCCTCAGAGAATCACAAGACGCAGTTGCGTCTGCTCGCTTCTTAAACCATTTCTAAACTGCCCCAACTGGGCGGAACACACAGAACGAACTCCCGGTTTGACATGCGCAGAACGACAATCTCTGAGTTGCCGTTCACAATAAGACGATTCGAAGAACATTCGAGATAAAAGTCTTACACAGTCGCGCCTTTTATGGTCATGAAAAGAAGCGTTAAGAAAGGTTTCAGACATCTACCATAGTTGACTGATACTACCAAATAAGGAGATGTGGTCACGCTTCGTTCAAGAAATTATAGACCGAACGTGTCTCTATACAAGAGAAGGCAACTCCTAAAAAATTGTAGTCTCGATAACTCGGATTATGTCCCTTTGACCATAGAAAACATAATACACACTTCAGTCAAAAAAATGATCATACATATGAAAAAATGTTTATACAAACGAAAAATAATAATGATCCGTGCGTAACAATGTATCATGAAAACAATAGGAGAAAGTGTGAAAGTACAGAAGGCTCAGTTAGAACATAAGGGCACAGTTCACAAACAAAACAGGCCACTTAACTTCTATAAATCCAGCGTCAGCACGGTGCAGAACAGGATGTAATCAGCATTCTGAGGATAATGATCCAACGTTGATTAACTTCTGCTCCCATAAACAGCCATGACGAAGGAAAAGAGCTTCTAATACTGCAACAGTTATTACGGCACTTGACCTTCTGAATCTTCTAAATTGATTTAACCGGCACTTGACCTTCTGAACCCGCAACAGTACCCCTGAGACCGGAACAGTTGTTACGGCACTTGTCCTTCTTTTCACCAGATCAGGAAATCCATTCGCTCGGTACTTGTCCTTCTAATTTTACATAAACTTCAATATTGCCGAGCAGCGCCGGGTAGTTTCAAAATCAGCAACTGTCAGAAAATCCGGATACTTTCAATAAAATTTCTTGTAAGGTGGTAGTTGATGCTGTAGTTGTATCTAGTATGATGATGATGTCTGGGTTTGCTGACCCCCTTGATAGCTGGAATCAGAGTGAACCAACCTATGGCCACCAACAATGATATGGTGCGCCAAAATATCAGATGATAGAACCAGCTCTGGCCACCAAAAAATGATAAGGGTGGATTTGTGCTGAAGTGGTAACTTGCCACCCTTATCGACACCTGGTGTTAAAGTGTAAGATGTAGGTGTCTTCTCTGATTTAGGATGTTGCTGTGTATGTGGTAGTGGAACAGTTCACAGGGTTATCACACAGGCAACATGACGTGTAGAGTCATAGAAAGGGTAACTTCGTTGTATAAGTTTCTTTCATTTATTGCACGCCACAAAACAGTCATGATACTTATGACATCAACATGGTTAACGAGTTCAGCAAGATGATATGGCACATTGAAAACAATTTCTGTAGTCAGCAATGATAGCTGTTGTATATATGCGTCATAAGACATCACAGTTCAATAGATTCAGAAATTCATCAATCATCGAGTGCTAGTTCGTGAAGCTGTATAAATAATAATAATTTCTATAACTTCTGCAACAGTGTCAGCTACAGATCTTCAATGTTCATAAACAATAATAAATGCTCCCATTCTGATGCTAGCAGATCAGTTGTATACAATAAGTCCGTTCACTGTCTGCACGTGAATAGCATACATGGGCTACAGGTCAGCTCGACCTTTATAATGTTCCTAAGTCTAACCATCTGACTTGGACGTGATCTCTGATATAACGAATCCTGGAACACAGACAACAGTCTTGTTGGTCTAGAGCGACCCATATATATTTAACTAGTTCAGGTATACAGATACCGGTGACTTAATCCTAGTCAAAGTACCTCTCCATTTTGCATCACACAGGCGAGCAAATAGGCGACAAAATGACGAACCTCTAGATGATAGCATAAAGTTCGATACAAGAGGAATTACCTTATTTCGGAAAATCAACCATGAACATATGCCTCCAGGCAGGCTGCATAATACTGGGAAATAGTCTAGTTAGCTAACTAACTCACTAAGACACTGTATTTCCCTCAGAGAATCACAAGACGCAGTTGCGTCTGCTCGCTTCTTAAACCATTTCTAAACTGCCCCAACTGGGCGGAACACACAGAACGAACTCCCGGTTTGACATGCGCAGAACGACAATCTCTGAGTTGCCGTTCACAATAAGACGATTCGAAGAACATTCGAGATAAAAGTCTTACACAGTCGCGCCTTTTATGGTCATGAAAAGAAGCGTTAAGAAAGGTTTCAGACATCTACCATAGTTGACTGATACTACCAAATAAGGAGATGTGGTCACGCTTCGTTCAAGAAATTATAGACCGAACGTGTCTCTATACAAGAGAAGGCAACTCCTAAAAAATTGTAGTCTCGATAACTCGGATTATGTCCCTTTGACCATAGAAAACATAATACACACTTCAGTCAAAAAAATGATCATACATATGAAAAAATGTTTATACAAACGAAAAATAATAATGATCCGTGCGTAACAATACCGCACCCTCCCTGGAAAAAAAAAAAGAAACATTTTTTTTTTAAATCCTGGAGCCGGAAAAAATCTAGGCTCCTAACGCACGTATGATGCGTGGATATATACCTAACAAATTAGCTCAACGCATGGAGCGACACTGAGATCATATCTCAGATCCTTAGAGAAAAAATTTATCTAAGTATACGCTGATATATTCCAGGAAGGTGCCACCAACACACGCCACAATGATGGCAACAACATAATGACAATCAAATTATCTCATACCAATATATGAAATTAAATATATTATGTGTTATCATACAATGTGTTGCAAATAGCGGTGTAATTTACTAATATACCGCACTATATTATTACATTATATAAAGTAACAGTAATTAATAAGTAATACATGTGTTGATCTTCGGTGACATAAAACATTCAATAGAAGAAGATGTGGACATCATCCGCTCCCAATGTAGGACAGGACTTGATATCCTCAAAGTTCCACAATGGACATAAACTCGCAGACTTCAATGATGTGCTGCGAAAATATCAATAACACAAATCTTAAAGACAACTGGTAAATTTCTTAATACAATCCTGAAAATAATTTATTTAAATGTGGCCGAGTGATCTTTTGGCCCGTATATCACTAACTAAGCCTTCTTAGATAATTACATGGTACAATGTTATAAATTTCCCTCAAAAAAAAAAGTGAGACAAAATCTACTAACATGTCATTATAACATTGGACTGTATATCAGGAAATATATATATATGACAGAAGAATCATGTGGAATCGTGTGGACATCTGGACAGAATGTCTGCCATTACATTATCCGAACCACGGATAGCTCGAACCGAGAAATGAAATGGTTGAAGAGCTATGGCATAACGAGTGGACCTCGAGCTCTTCAAGTTTTTGCTCTGAATAGCAGTAAGCGCTTTCTGGTCGGTTTCCACAATGAAATGTGCGCCTAGAAGAAATCTTTGTAACTTCAGAATAGACCATACCATAGCCAATAACTCACGGTCTAAAACCGAGTAATTCTTTTCTGCAGCGTTTAATTTCCTAGAGATATACATCACCGGATGCAAAGTATCAGAATACTCCTGCATTAGTGCTGCCCCAATCCCTGTTGACGAGGCGTCACTTCGAAGAACAAAAGTCTTCTCAATAGTAGGTAACTTAAGAATAGGTGGAGATGAAAATAGGGCTTTAACCTGGTCCAATGAGGATTGACATTCTTTAGACCAGCGGATCAGATTAGGCGACCCTTTCTTCAATAAAGTAGAAAGCGGTGCCATAATGGAGGACAGATTCGGAATGAATCGTCCGTAGAATTGAATCAAACCTAATAGACTCCTTACTTGTTTCTTCGTCTTAGGGACCGAAATGTTAAGTATTTTTGAAACATTGTGGTCCTCTGTCTTTAAAAGACCATGACCAACCCGATGACCTAGGAAAGAAATCTCGCTAAATCCTATAAAGGCTTTAGAGGGTTTTGCAGTCAAGTTATACTCGCGAAGAGTAGACAGTAATTCGTATAAACCCAAATAATGATCTTCCCAAGAATCACTGAATAGACAGATATCATCTAGGTATGCTATGACATCTGTACGATATGCGAGAATTCGCCGCATCATGCGTACGAATGTAGCAGGGGCGTTCATAAGACCAAAAGGCATGAAATTCCATTGGAATAAACCCCTAGGTGTAGAAAAAGCTGTAAAAGGTTTGGCACGTTCAGTTAGCGGGACTTGCCAATAACCTTTAGACAAATCTAGTTTGGTAAAGAATCTAGAATTAGAAAGTTTATTGAGTAGCTCTTCTAATGAAGGCATAGGTTCAGCATCGAACTTCGTAACTTGGTTCAATTTGCGATAATCTACGCAAATGCGAATGTTATTATCCTTCTTTCGAACAATAACCATAGACGAAGAGTATGCTGAAGTGGATGGTTCAATGATTTCCAAACGTATCATTTCATCCAACTCTTTTTCGACTTGAGACTGGAAATGGATAGGTATTGGATATGGTCTGACTCTGATAGGATTATGATCAGTTAGCACAATGTCATGTTTTATGACATGTGTGTGTCCCGGGATGTCTGTAAGAACATCCTGAAATGTTTGCAACATCGAAGAAACTTGTCGATGTTCCTCAGCGGAAAGATTTGGAGAAACGGTCACGTTTTTCCAAGATTCCGTAGAATAAAGTGGGACCATAGAAAGAGGAAGATTGACATCAGAAAAAGTAGTTTCCTCATCCTGTATAACTGACAGAGATGAGTACTGACCATGAGTTGCTTGTGAATTGTCCGTAGCCTGGAAAATAGGCTGCAAATAGTCAGGTCTTTCATAAAATTCTGTGAGCATATTTATGTGGAAAGTTTTATGCTTTCCATCAATATCGACAACATAGTCGACATCAGAAATTTTGGAGACTATTGCATATGGACCTTTCCATGCAATTAGAAGTCTGTTCTCCCTTGAAGGAAGTAGAACGAGAGCTTTGTCACCTGGACAAAGTTGTCGTAGACATCTATTCTTATTTGCAAACTGCCTTGCCTTTTCTTTAGCAAATTCTGAAGACGAAGTTGCTAGTTTGCATGCCTCGATGATCTTTTGCCTAAGAGCAATGACGTACTCATAAGAAGATTGAGTCTCATCGCTAATATTATCGGCAGTGATTAGATCGTGAAGTAAAGACATAGGGCCGCGCGGTTGCGCGCCAAAGACAAGTTCAAAAGGGGAAAAACCCCGTATGTTCATTGGGGACCTCTCTATACGCAAAGAGAGCCAGCTCTGGCCACCAAAAATGATATGGTGCGCCAAAATATCCGATGATAGAACCAGCTCTGGCCACCAAAAATGATAAGGGTGGATTTGCGCTGAAGTGGTAACTTGCCACCCTTATCGACACCTGGTATTAAAGTGTAAGATGTAGGTGTCTTCTCTGATTTAGGATGTTGCTGTGTATGTGGTAGTGGAACAGTTCACAGGGTTATCACACAGGCAACATGACGTGTAGAGTCATAGAAAGGGTAACTTCGTTGTATAAGTTTCTTCCATTTATTGCACGCCACAAAACAGTCATGATACTTATGACATCAACATAGTTAACGAGTTCAGCAAGATGATATGGCACATTGAAAACAATTTCTGTAGTCAGCAATGATAGCTGTTGTATATATGCGTCATAAGACATCACAGTTCAATAGATTCAGAAATCATAGAGTGCTAGTTCGTGAAGCTGTATAAATAATAATAATTTCTATAACTTCTGCAACAGTGTCAGCTACAGATCTTCAATGTTCATAAACAATAATAAATGCTCCCATTCTGATGCTAGCAGATCAGTTGTATACAATAAATCCGTTCACTGTCTGCACGTGAATAGCATACATGGGCTACAGGTCAGCTCGACCTTTATAATGTTCCTAAGTCTAACCATCTGACTTGGACGTGATCTCTGATATAACGAATCCTGGCACACAGACAATAGTCTTGTTGGTCTAGAGCGACCCATATATATTTAACTAGTTCAGGTATAAAGATACCGGTGACTTAATCCTAGTCAAAGTACCTCTCCATTTTGAATCACACAGGCGAGCAAATAGGCGACAAAATGACGAACCTCTAGATGATAGCATAAAGTTCGATACAAGAGGAATTACCTTATTTCGGAAAATCAACCATGAACATATGCCTCCAGGCAGGCGTGAATAATACTGGGAAATAGTCTAGTTAGCTAACTAACTCACAACGACAATGTATTTCCCTCAGAGAATCACAAGACGCAGTTGCGTCTGCTCGCTTCTTAAACCATTTCTAAACTGCCCAACTGGGCGGAACACACAGAACGAACTCCCAGCTTTTGACATGCGCAGAACGACAATCTCTGAGTTGCCGTTCACAATAAGACGATTCGAAGAACATTCGAGATAAAAGTCTTACACAGTCGCGCCTTTTATGGTCATGAAAAGAAGCGTTAAGAAAGGTTTCAGACATCTACCATAGTTGACTGGTACTACCAAATAAGGAGATGTGGTCACGCTTCGTTCAAGAAATTATAGACCGAACGTGTCTCTATACAAGAGAAGGCAACTCCTAAAAAATTGTAGTTTCGATAACTCGGATTATGTCCCTTTGACCATAGAAAACATAATACACACTTCAGTCAAAAAAATGATCATACATATGAAAAATGTTTATACAAACGAAAAATAATAATGATCCGTGCGTAACAGTAGGTAATACCTTTCTTAAGGTGATTATTATGTAGTATATCCAATAACAAGAAAAACAAGCCCAAGAACACACACACAGACTAATATTTACACTATTGGTAACTTACATTATCACACCTATGCCACTTCCCAAAAAATGTCTGAAATTTTTTCCTCATTTTCTCCCTCTAAGTGTTTGGAGAACTTAAGCTGCAGATTTATTAATTTTAAACAGATTTTTATTACTGATATGTCAATTTGATGATAAATGAATGTACTGTTGCCTAAAGCTGATAAAAGGAAAGTTTACTTAGTATGGTAGATATTATTAGTAATGTAAAATGATTGACAGACAAAAATCAATTCAAATTTGTTTCCAAATTATCAACTTATGTTCAAATTTCTTGTTTCTATGGTAGGTAATACCTTTCTTAAGGTGATTATTATGTAGTATATCAAACAACAAGAAAAAACAAGCCCAAGAACACACACACTGACTAATATTTACACTATTGGTAACTTACATTATCACACCTGTGCCACTTCCCAAAAAATGTCTGAAATTTTTTCCTCATTTTCTCCCTGTAACTGTTTGGAGAACTTAAGCTGCAGATTTATTAATTTTAAACAGATTTTTATTACTGATATGTCAATTTGATGATAAATGAATGTACTGTTGCCTAAAGCTGATAAAAGGAAAGTTTACTTAGTATGGTAGATATTAATAGTAATGTAAAATGATTGACAGACAAAAATCAATTCAAATTTGTTTCCAAATTATCAACTTATGTTCAAATTTCTTGTTTCTATGGTAGGTAATACCTTTCTTAAGGTGATTATTATGTAGTATATCCAATAACAAGAAAAACAAGCCCAAGAACACACACACAGACTAATATTTACACTATTGGTAACTTACATTATCACACCTATGCCACTTCCCAAAAAATGTCTGAAATTTTTTCCTCATTTTCTCCCTGTAAGTGTTTGGAGAACTTAAGCTGCAGATTTTTATTACTGATATGTCAATTTGATGATAAATGAATGTACTGTTGCCTAAAGCTGATAAAAGGAAAGTTTACTTAGTATGGTAGATCTTAATAGTAATGTAAATTGATTGACAGACAAAAATCGATTCAAATTTGTTTCCAAATTATCAACTTATGTTCAAATTTCTTGTTTCTGTGGTAGGTAATACCTTTCTTAAGGTGATTATTATGTAGTATATCCAATAACAAGAAAAACAAGCCCAAGAACACACACACAGACTAATATTTACATTATTGGTAACTTACATTATCACACCTATGCCACTTCCCAAAAAATGTCTGAAATTTTGTCCTCATTTTCTCCCTGTAAGTGTTTGGAGAACTTAAGCTGCAGATTTATTAATTTTAAACAGATTTTTATTACTGATATGTCAATTTGATGATAAATGAATGTACTGTTGCCTAAAGCTGATAAAAGGAAAGTTTACTTAGTATGGTAGATATTATTAGTAATGTAAAATGATTGACAGACAAAAATCAATTCAAATTTGTTTCCAAATTATCAACTTATGTTCAAATTTTTTGTTTCTATGGTAGGTAATACCTTTCTTAAGGTGATTATTATGTAGTATATCAAATAACAAGAAAAACAAGCCCAAGAACACACACACTGACTAATATTTACACTATTGGTAACTTACATTATCACACCTGTGCCACTTCCCAAAAAATGTCTGAAATTTTTTCCTCATTTTCTCCCTGTAACTGTTTGGAGAACTTAAGCTGCAGATTTATTAATTTTAAACAGATTTTTATTACTGATATGTCAATTTGATGATAAATGAATGTACTGTTGCCTAAAGCTGATAAAAGGAAAGTTTACTTAGTATGGTAGATATTAATAGTAATGTAAAATGATTGACAGACAAAAATCAATTCAAATTTGTTTCCAAATTATCAACTTATGTTCAAATTTCTTGTTTCTATGGTAGGTAATACCTTTCTTAAGGTGATTATTATGTAGTATATCCAATAACAAGAAAAACAAGCCCAAGAACACACACACAGACTAATATTTACACTATTGGTAACTTACATTATCACACCTATGCCACTTCCCAAAAAATGTCTGAAATTTTTTCCTCATTTTCTCCCTGTAAGTGTTTGGAGAACTTAAGCTGCAGATTTATTAATTTTAAACAGATTTTTATTACTGATATGTCAATTTGATGATAAATGAATGTACTGTTGCCTAAAGCTGATAAAAGGAAAGTTTACTTAGTATGGTAGATATTATTAGTAATGTAAAATGATTGACAGACAAAAATCAATTCAAATTTGTTTCCAAATTATCAACTTATGTTCAAATTTCTTGTTTCTATGGTAGGTAATACCTTTCTTAAGGTGATTATTATGTAGTATATCAAATAACAAGAAAAACAAGCCCAAGAACACACACACTGACTAATATTTACACTATTGGTAACTTACATTATCACACCTGTGCCACTTCCCAAAAAATGTCTGAAATTTTTTCCTCATTTTCTCCCTGTAACTGTTTGGAGAACTTAAGCTGCAGATTTATTAATTTTAAACAGATTTTTATTACTGATATGTCAATTTGATGATAAATGAATGTACTGTTGCCTAAAGCTGATAAAAGGAAAGTTTACTTAGTATGGTAGATATTAATAGTAATGTAAAATGATTGACAGACAAAAATCAATTCAAATTTGTTTCCAAATTATCAACTTATGTTCAAATTTCTTGTTTCTATGGTAGGTAATACCTTTCTTAAGGTGATTATTATGTAGTATATCCAATAACAAGAAAAACAAGCCCAAGAACACACACACAGACTAATATTTACACTATTGGTAACTTACATTATCACACCTATGCCACTTCCCAAAAAATGTCTGAAATTTTTTCCTCATTTTCTCCCTGTAAGTGTTTGGAGAACTTAAGCTGCAGATTTATTAATTTTAAACAGATTTTTATTACTGATATGTCAATTTGATGATAAATGAATGTACTGTTGCCTAAAGCTGATAAAAGGAAAGTTTACTTAGTATGGTAGATATTATTAGTAATGTAAAATGATTGACAGACAAAAATCAATTCAAATTTGTTTCCAAATTATCAACTTATGTTCAAATTTCTTGTTTCTATGGTAGGTAATACCTTTCTTAAGGTGATTATTATGTAGTATATCAAATAACAAAAAAAACAAGCCCAAGAACACACACACTGACTAATATTTACACTATTGGTAACTTACATTATCACACCTGTGCCACTTCCCAAAAAAATGTCTGAAATTTTTTCCTCATTTTCTCCCTGTAACTGTTTGGAGAACTTAAGCTGCAGATTTATTAATTTTAAACAGATTTTTATTACTGATATGTCAATTTGATGATAAATGAATGTACTATTGCCTAAAGCTGATAAAAGGAAAGTTTACTTAGTATGGTAGATATTAATAGTAATGTAAAATGATTGACAGACAAAAATCAATTCAAATTTGTTTCCAAATTATCAACTTATGTTCAAATTTCTTGTTTCTATGGTAGGTAATACCTTTCTTAAGGTGATTATTATGTAGTATATCCAATAACAAGAAAAACAAGCCCAAGAACACACACACAGACTAATATTTACACTATTGGTAACTTACATTATCACACCTATGCCACTTCCCAAAAAATGTCTGAAATTTTTTCCTCATTTTCTCCCTGTAAGTGTTTGGAGAACATAAGCTGCAGATTTATTAATTTTAAACAGATTTTTATTACTGATATGTCAATTTGATGATAAATGAATGTACTGTTGCCTAAAGCTGATAAAAGGAAAGTTTACTTAGTATGGTAGATCTTAATAGTAATGTAAAATGATTGACAGACAAAAATCAATTCAAATTTGTTTCCAAATTATCAACTTATGTTCAAATTTCTTGTTTCTATGGTAGGTAATACCTTTCTTAAGGTGATTATTATGTAGTATATCCAATAACAAGAAAAACAAGCCCAAGAACACACACACAGACTAATATTTACACTATTGGTAACTTACATTATCACACCTATGCCACTTCCTAAAAAATGTCTGAAATTTTGTCCTCATTTTCTCCCTGTAAGTGTTTGGAGAACTTAAGCTGCAGATTTATTAATTTTAAACAGATTTTTATTACTGATATGTCAATTTGATGATAAATGAATGTACTGTTGCCTAAAGCTGATAAAAGGAAAGTTTACTTAGTATGGTAGATATTATTAGTAATGTAAAATGATTGACAGACAAAAATCAATTCAAATTTGTTTCCAAATTATCAACTTATGTTCAAATTTCTTGTTTCTATGGTAGGTAATACCTTTCTTAAGGTGATTATTATGTAGTATATCAAATAACAAGAAAAACAAGCCCAAGAACACACACACTGACTAATATTTACACTATTGGTAACTTACATTATCACACCTGTGCCACTTCCCAAAAAATGTCTGAAATTTTTTCCTCATTTTCTCCCTGTAACTGTTTGGAGAACTTAAGCTGCAGATTTATTAATTTTAAACAGATTTTTATTACTGATATGTCAATTTGATGATAAATGAATTTACTGTTGCCTAAAGTTGATAAAAGGAAAGTTTACTAAGTATGGTAGATATTAATAATAATGTAAAATGATTGACAGACAAAAATCAATTCAAATTTGTTTCCAAATTATCAACTTATGTTCAAATTTCTTGTTTCTATGGTAGGTAATACCTTTCTTAAGGTGATTATTATGTAGTATATCCAATAACAAGAAAAACAAGCCCAAGAACACACACACAGACTAATATTTACACTATTGGTAACTTACATTATCACACCTATGCCACTTCCCAAAAAATGTCTGAAATTTTTTCCTCATTTTCTCCCTGTAAGTGTTTGGAGAACTTAAGCTGCAGATTTATTAATTTTAAACAGATTTTTATTACTGATATGTCAATTTGATGATAAATGAATGTACTGTTGCCTAAAGCTGATAAAAGGAAAGTTTACTTAGTATGGTAGATATTAATAGTAATGTAAAATGATTGACAGACAAAAATCAATTCAAATTTGTTTCCAAATTATCAACTTATGTTCAAATTTCTTGTTTCTATGGTAGGTAATACCTTTCTTAAGGTGATTATTATGTAGTATATCCAATAACAAGAAAAACAAGCCCAAGAACACACACACAGACTAATATTTACACTATTGGTAACTTACATTATCACACCTATGCCACTTCCCAAAAAATGTCTGAAATTTTTTCCTCATTTTCTCCCTGTAAGTGTTTGGAGAACTTAAGCTGCAGATTTATTAATTTTAAACAGATTTTTATTACTGATATGTCAATTTGATGATAAATGAATGTACTGTTGCCTAAAGCTGATAAAAGGAAAGTTTACTTAGTATGGTAGATATTATTAGTAATGTAAAATGATTGACAGACAAAAATCAATTCAAATTTGTTTCCAAATTATCAACTTATGTTCAAATTTCTTGTTTCTATGGTAGGTAATACCTTTCTTAAGGTGATTATTATGTAGTATATCCAATAACAAGAAAAACAAGCCCAAGAACACACACACTGACTAATATTTACACTATTAGTAACTTACATTATCACACCTATGCCACTTCCCAAAAAATGTCTGAAATTTTTTCCTCATTTTCTCCCTGTAAGTGTTTGGAGAACTTAAGCTGCAGATTTATTAATTTTAAACAGATTTTTATTACTGATATGTCAATTTGATGATAAATGAATGTACTGTTGCCTAAAGCTGATAAAAGGAAAGTTTACTTAGTATGGTAGATCTTAATAGTAATGTAAAATGATTGACAGACAAAAATCAATTCAAATTTGTTTCCAAATTATCAACTTATGTTCAAATTTCTTGTTTCTATGGTAGGTAATACCTTTCTTAAGGTGATTATTATGTAGTATATCCAATAACAAGAAAAACAAGCCCAAGAACACACACACTGACTAATATTTACACTATTGGTAACTTACATTATCACACCTATGCCACTTCCCAAAAAATGTCTGAAATTTTTTCCTCATTTTCTCCCTGTAAGTGTTTGGAGAACTTAAGCTGCAGATTTGTTAATTTTTAACATATTTTTATTACTGATATGTCAATTTGATGATAAATGAATGTACTGTTGCCTAAAAGCTGATAAAAGGAAAGTTTACTTAATATGGTTGATATTATTAGTAATGTAAAATGATTGACAGACAAAATTCAATTCAAATTTGTTTCCAAATTATCAACTTATGTTCAAATTTCTTGTTTCTATGGTAGGTAATCCCTTTCTTAAGGTGATTATTATGTAGTATATCAAATAACAAGAAAAACAAGCCCAAGAATACACACACAGACTAATATTTACACTATTGGTAACTTACATTATCACACCTATGCCACTTCCCAAAAAATGTCTGAAATTTTTTCCTCATTTTCTCCCTGTAAGTGTTTGGAGAACTTAAGCTGCAGATTTATTAATTTTAAACAGATTTTTATTACTGATATGTCAATTTGATGATAAACGAATGTACTGTTGCCTAAAGCTGATAAAAGGAAAGTTTACTTAGTATGGTAGATATTATTAGTAATGTAAAATGATTGACAGACAAAAATCAATTCAAATTTGTTTCCAAATTATCAACTTATGTTCAAATTTCTTGTTTCTATGGTAGGTAATACCTTTCTTAAAGTGATTATTATGTAGTATATCAAATAACAAGAAAAACAAGCCCAAGAACACACACACTGACTAATATTTACACTATTGGTAACTTACATTATCACACCTGTGCCACTTCCCAAAAAATGTCTGAAATTTTTTCCTCATTTTCTCCCTGTAACTGTTTGGAGAACTTAAGCTGCAGATTTATTAATTTTAAACAGATTTTTATTACTGATATGTCAATTTGATGATAAATGAATGTACTGTTGCCTAAAGCTGATAAAAGGAAAGTTTACTTAGTATGGTAGATATTAATAGTAATGTAAAATGATTGACAGACAAAAATCAATTCAAATTTGTTTCCAAATTATCAACATATGTTCAAATTTCTTGTTTCTATGGTAGGTAATACCTTTCTTAAGGTGATTATTATGTAGTATATCCAATAACAAGAAAAACAAGCCCAAGAACACACACACAGACTAATATTTACACTATTGGTAACTTACATTATCACACCTATGCCACTTCCCAAAAAATGTCTGAAATTTTTTCTTCATTTTCTCCCTGTAAGTGTTTGGAGAACTTAAGAAGCAGATTTATTAATTTTAAACAGATTTTTATTACTGATATGTCAATTTGATGATAAATGAATGTACTGTTGCCTAAAGCTGATAAAAGGAAAGTTTACTTAGTGTTGCTGTCATTTTCGACGGAGTCATCTGTCAAGTTATTTGCCTATGTTTTATCATAAGTATAATTGTGTCTTTACCTGCGATGTCAGGTTGATTAGGGGTTGTCTTCCCTTGTTTATTCATTCATTGTGTTTTGACCTTTAGGGTCAAAGGTGGACAGTTCGGGCGTAGGCCTATGGGAAGGTTTTTTAAGCGGGAGAGAGATATACTTCCGGCAAGCCGTAAAGGTCCTGTTTTTCTGAAGGGACCAAGAGTCCATTGTGTTTTCGGGGAGAATCTTCGAAGTAACTGCTATGGCAGTTTTCCCCAGTGAATCTCTGTGTGTTGGAATGACAGCAGAGTTCCTTGTTTAGTTCTGTGGATTCGGGTACAGGTAATACCGACTTTTTCCATTACTATGCTTTCGGTGGCAGAACATGTTAGAAGATTGCCTAGTCTGTGAACAGCAGCTCACCGATCCGCCATTTCAGAACTTATATTTTGTGCTCGAGGTAGCCATCCAAGACTGTTAGTCTTTATATTGTCCAGAAATCCAGTGACGAAGATATATTGTGGGAACCGCAGATTGGCGGGATTTATGTCTACAATAAGTATTACTGCAGGGTTGATGATAACCTATTTAACAGAAGTACACAGCCGACGTCAGAACGAGGCCTGTGCTTTCGGCTATTATACTACAGCCTGATAATGTGCAATTGGCGGGGAATGCCAAGTTGCACCTACGTGTCAAAGTGACTAAGGCATCTGACGCGTTTAGTCAGAGACGCCAAGGGCGACGCTACGAACTGTCATTATTGAAGAACTTTGCTATTGACCATGCACGTCTATTCCGATGTTTACCTTTTTGAATGCCAAATGTATACCTATCGATTTCCGGTCAGCATGACCTTGTTACACTCACTGTTCCTGTTGATACCATGTGTGTTCTCGTCATTAAATGTTTTGAAACATGCCTGCAGTGTCCAAGCATCCTTGATTACTGCATGTGAGAGTATGGGTTGCAGGGTCTACATCTATACGAGCCTAAACACATTCGCGCCTTCATTCGCACCCACACTCAGTTCATCATACGCTCGCACTACACACCTAACAACAAGTATACTGTCTTGGGCCAGTGATCACCTCAACAAGAGAAAGAGACAGTTACATTTCTGGTGGCCAATGTGGGGAGAAACTTACATCTCTGATGGACCAGATCTGTGGGTTTAAAAAGAACAGAGCGAGCATTTAACATTATTGTTGACATTAATGGATCCAGAGATTTACATTTCTGGTTGGCTGTTACCTGTATGATGTCTCCAGTTTTGTTCAGAAAGTTACAGGAAGGACAAGTACACATTACACTTCTGATCTGTGGGTCTAAGCTACACACTGGACAGCCGTAACACACAGCGCTAATTCTACACTTGCAAGTTTTGGCTACAACAGGACAGAAATAGGTCATCAACGGTTGACCCAGATAAACAGTACGAGCATTTAGGTTATAATGCTACATAAACCACAACAAGACAAGTACTGAAGTTAACATCTAGGCATTTGCTACGTGGACCATAACTGCATAGAAGCCGGGTTCCTATTGTGAACAGTACTGCTGGTTGTTACACGTTTCAGTCAACAACAGACTTTTCTATGTCCGAGCATTCAAGCTACATTGTTCGAGGTCAAGTGTTTGTAAACAGTACGTGGAAATGGTAAACATTCAATGTGCAAGTCCTAAGTCGAGAAGGTCATAGTAACTTTTGTTCGTGAATTTGACATTCAGTGCGCGTTTGACATTTTGTTTCTGTGTTCGCAAGGAGCAAGAAATTTATTTTAGTTTCAGCTGTGACTGAACTTGTTCTGCAACACATTGAAATTGATTGCTATATGTTTATGTTACTCCTACTGTTTTTGTGTATTTTTCAGCGGGTTTTCGGTTGGTGGGTCTTACAGTAAATATGCCACTTAATCGAGGCTTACTGTAAGCGTTCTGTAGGTGCAAATTTTCTTAATTTGAAAATTTGCTAGTGACAATTGGTCGCTATTGATGTTAGCTGTGATGTAACTGTACTTAACGTTGTTTTTGTAATATTTTTGTCTGTTTTTCAGTTTTGATTTTCGATTTGTTTTGTTTGTATTCTGTAGGTCTCTCCTTTCTTTTGTGTATTTCTCTACACATTTTTGGTTAAAACAGTGTTGCCATTTGTATTGTTTTGTATCTTTGTCTTTGTATTTTTTTTGTACTACATTACTGTCATGCACAGTCTACATACATATACTTGGTCATGTATTGGTATTATTATTGAGAATGTAGACTCTTCATATAGAGTTTGTTAATAAAATATTTTTATATAAGATATTTATACAAGTTCTTTGATAAAAGACTTGTTATCTACAAAGATTGAGACAAGGTGAAATACATATTCAAGTTCTTTATAAAAAAGACTTGTGCCCATAGTGAGTGGGATATAAGGGAATTTTTTTTCCACAGGTACTCAAGTGATTTTTTGGTTACATTATAAACAAGGGGACCATACAAGGTCTTTGTCTAAGACTAAGAGAGTGAAATAAAGTGAAGTGAGTATACAAGTCTATCATTTCAGACTTGTCTCCCATTAAAGTGGGATAATTTAATATATTTACTTCTGCAAGTTACTGATCTCATTAGACAAGATGTCTACATTAGAGTACTTTATTACACAAGGGAAGGCCCTTGATAAAACTGGTCAACAGTTAGAACAATGGGCTGTTGCTCAGTATGACAAAGCATTAGCTGCTGAAGAGAGAAAAGCTGCGGCGGAACAAAAAAGACTAGACAGAGAAGCTGATATTGCTGCTGAACAAAAGAAATTGCAGATGCAGGTGGAGGAAAGGAGATTTGAAGCTGAACAAAAGAGATTAGACAAAGAAGCTGAACAAAAGAGATTAGACAAAGAAGCTGAACAAAAGAGATTAGACAAAGAAGATGCTGCAGAGGAGAGGAAAGCTGCTGCTGAAATTAGGAAAATGGAACATGAGGAAAGAAAACAGAAGATGGAACTTGATGAAAGACTCGCAACTTTGGAGTTAGAGAAATTGAAATTGGCGAGTACGGGTGCTCAGCAAACAACTTCGAGTACGACAAAGGAGTTTGTTAGTAGGATTAAATTGCCTCATTTCAATCCTTTAAAGGATGACATAGCAGATTATCTAGATAGATTCCAATTTTTGTGCGATACGCATAACATAAAAAAGGAAAAATATGTTGAACAACTGATGCCATTTTTTACAGGTGACACAGTGACTACTCTTATGACAATAGACAAACATGACAGGACTAATTATGATGTTGTCAGGGCAGCATTGCTGAAAAAATACCAACTAAAACAAGAAGACTATCGTCTTCGTTTTAGGACAATGTTGCCAGAAAATGGAGTAGATTTCTCTGATTTTGTTACAAATATACGTCGTACATTCACACGATGGGTTGAGTTGTCTCAGACTGAGAGAACATATGAAGGTCTAATGGACTTATTATTGCGAGATAAGGTTTTGTCATCTGTTAATGATTCTTTTCTTGCATTCCTTCATGAACGTAAGCCTAAAAACTTAAAAGATATGGAGGAATACTGTTGTCAGTATGCCACAGCGCATCCCCATGCTACAGTTAGCAATTCTAAAGTGAAAGAAGGGTTGCCAGCTGCTTCGGCAACACCATATGGCCCTAATTTCAAAAAAAAATTTCAGGGTGCTCAACAAAACTGGAATAGGGGAAGTAATCAAAATTACACCCAGAAGCGGAGTAATCCAACACATGATGGTTCTTCGTCTATGAATTGGAGACAAGATGGTAGTTCTCGTAATTTTAGTGGTAATAATTTGAGACACTTTCGCAAAGGCTATCCAAATAATAACTATTCAAATTTTCGAGGTAATCATTCTCGACGTCAAGATTATGACGATGGTGAATTTAGAAACCGGGATTCAAACCGGAATGATGATTACAATAGGCAATATGATAACAATTACAGGGGAAATGATAGTCGAAATAATTACAGGGGAAATGATAGTCGAAATAATTACAGGGAAAATGATAATCGAGGCAGACCGAAAGCACAGGCCTCGTTCTGACGTCGGCTGTGTACTTCTGTTAAATAGGTTATCATCAACCCTGCAGTAATACTTATTGTAGACATAAATCCCGCCAATCTGCGGTTCCCACAATATATCTTCGTCACTGGATTTCTGGACAATATAAAGACTAACAGTCTTGGATGGCTACCTCGAGCACAAAATATAAGTTCTGAAATGGCAGATCGGTGAGCTGCTGTTCACAGACTAGGCAATCTTCTAACATGTTCTGCCACCGAAAGCATAGTAATGGAAAAAGTCGGTATTACCTGTACCCGAATCCACAGAACTAAACAAGGAACTCTGCTGTCATTCCAACACACAGAGATTCACTGGGGAAAACTGCCATAGCAGTTACTTCGAAGATTCTCCCCGAAAACACAATGGACTCTTGGTCCCTTCAGAAAAACAGGACCTTTACGGCTTGCCGGAAGTATATCTCTCTCCCGCTTAAAAAACCTTCCCATAGGCCTATGCCCGAACTGTCCACCTTTGACCCTAAAGGTCAAAACACAATGAATGAATAAACAAGGGAAGACAACCCCTAATCAACCTGACATCGCAGGTAAAGACACAATTATACTTATGATAAAACATAGGCAAATAACTTGACAGATGACTCCGTCGAAAATGACAGCAACACTTAGTATGGTAGATATTATTAGTAATGTAAAATGATTGACAGACAAAAATCAATTCAAATTTGTTTCCAAATTATCAACTTATGATCAAATTTCTTGTTTCTATGGTAGGTAATACCTTTCTTAAGGTGATTATTATGTAGTATATCCAATAACAAGAAAAACAAGCCCAAGAACACACACACTGACTAATATTTACACTATTGGTAACTTACATTATCACACCTATGCCACTTCCCAAAAAATGTCTGAAATTTTTTCCTCATTTTCTCCCTGTAAGTGTTTGGAGAACATAAGCTGCAGATTTATTAATTTTAAACAGATTTTTATTACTGATATGTCAATTTGATGATAAATGAATGTACTGTTGCCTAAAGCTGATAAAAGGAAAGTTTACTTAGTATGGTAGATATTATTAGTAATGTAAAATGATTGACAGACAAAAATCAATTCAAATTTGTTTCCAAATTATCAACTTATGTTCAAATTTCTTGTTTCTATGGTAGGTAATACCTTTCTTAAGGTGATTATTATGTAGTATATCCAATAACAAGAAAAACAAGCCCAAGAACACACACACTGACTAATATTTACACTATTGGTAACTTACATTATCACACCTATGCCACTTCCCAAAAAATGTCTGAAATTTTTTCCTCATTTTCTCCCTGTAAGTGTTTGGAGAACTTAAGCTGCAGATTTGTTAATTTTTAACATATTTTTATTACTGATATGTCAATTTGATGATAAATGAATGTACTGTTGCCTAAAAGCTGATAAAAGGAGAGTTTACTTAATATGGTAGATATTATTAGTAATGTAAAATGATTGACAGACAAAATTCAATTCAAATTTGTTTCCAAATTATCAACTTATGTTCAAATTTCTTGTTTCTATGGTAGGTAATACCTTTCTTAAGGTGATTATTATGTAGTATATCAAATAACAAGAAAAACAAGCCCAAGAACACACACACTGACTAATATTTACACTATTGGTAACTTACATTATCACACCTGTGCCACTTCCCAAAAAATGTCTGAAATTGTTTCCTCATTTTCTCCCTGTAACTGTTTGGAGAACTTAAGCTGCAGATTTATTAATTTTAAACAGATTTTTATTACTGATATGTCAATTTGATGATAAATGAATGTACTGTTGCCTAAAGCTGATAAAAGGAAAGTTTACTTAGTATGGTAGATATTAATAGTAATGTAAAATGATTGACAGACAAAAATCAATTCAAATTTGTTTCCAAATTATCAACTTATGTTCAAATTTCTTGTTTCTGTGGTAGGTAATACCTTTCTTAAGGTGATTATTATGTAGTATATCCAATAACAAGAAAAACAAGCCCAAGAACACACACACTGACTAATATTTACACTATTGGTAACTTACATTATCACACCTATGCCACTTCCCAAAAAATGTCTGAAATTTTTTCTTCATTTTCTCCCTGTAAGTGTTTGGAGAACTTAAGCTGCAGATTTATTAATTTTAAACAGATTTTTATTACTGATATGTCAATTTGATGATAAATGAATGTACTATTGCCTAAAGCTGATAAAAGGAAAGTTTACTTAGTATGGTAGATATTATTAGTAATGTAAAATGATTGACAGACAAAAATCAATTCAAATTTGTTTCCAAATTATCAACTTATGTTCAAATTTCTTGTTTCTGTGGTAGGTAATACCTTTCTTAAGGTGATTATTATGTAGTATATCCAATAACAAGAAAAACAAGCCCAAGAACACAAACACTGACTAATATTTACACTATTGGTAACTTACATTATCACACCTGTGCCACTTCCCAAAAAATGTCTGAAATTTTTTCTTCATTTTCTCCCTGTAACTGTTTGGAGAACTTAAGCTGCAGATTTATTAATTTTAAACAGATTTTTATTACTGATATGTCAATTTGATGATAAATGAATGTACTGTTGCCTAAAGCTGATAAAAGGAAAGTTTACTTAGTATGGTAGATATTAATAGTAATGTAAAATGATTGACAGACAAAAATCAATTCAAATTTGTTTCCAAATTATCAACTTATGTTCAAATTTCTTGTTTCTGTGGTAGGTAATACCTTTCTTAAGGTGATTATTATGTAGTATATCCAATAACAAGAAAAACAAGCCCAAGAACACACACACTGACTAATATTTACACTATTGGTAACTTACATTATCACACCTATGCCACTTCCCAAAAAATGTCTGAAATTTTTTCTTCATTTTCTCCCTGTAAGTGTTTGGAGAACTTAAGCTGCAGATTTATTAATTTTAAACAGATTTTTATTACTGATATGTCAATTTGATGATAAATGAATGTACTGTTGCCTAAAGCTGATAAAAGGAAAGTTTACTTAGTATGGTAGATATTATTAGTAATGTAAAATGATTGACAGACAAAAATCAATTCAAATTTGTTTCCAAATTATCAACTTATGTTCAAATTTCTTGTTTCTATGGTAGGTAATACCTTTCTTAAGGTGATTATTATGTAGTATATCCAATAACAAGAAAAACAAGCCCAAGAACACACACACTGACTAATATTTACACTATTGGTAACTTACATTATCACACCTATGCCACTTCCCAAAAAATGTCTGAAATTTTTTCCTCATTTTCTCCCTGTAAGTGTTTGGAGAACTTAAGCTGCAGATTTATTAATTTTAAACAGATTTTTATTACTGATATGTCAATTTGATGATAAACGAATGTACTGTTGCCTAAAGCTGATAAAAGGAAAGTTTACTTAGTATGGTAGATATTATTAGTAATGTAAAATGATTGACAGACAAAAATCAATTCAAATTTGTTTCCAAATTATCAACTTATGTTCAAATTTCTTGTTTCTATGGTAGGTAATACCTTTCTTAAGGTGATTATTATGTAGTATATCAAATAACAAGAAAAACAAGCCCAAGAACACACACACTGACTAATATTTACACTATTGGTAACTTACATTATCACACCTGTGCCACTTCCCAAAAAATGTCTGAAATTTTTTCCTCATTTTCTCCCTGTAACTGTTTGGAGAACTTAAGCTGCAGATTTATTAATTTTAAACAGATTTTTATTACTGATATGTCAATTTGATGATAAATGAATGTACTGTTGCCTAAAGCTGATAAAAGGAAAGTTTACTTAGTATGGTAGATATTATTAGTAATGTAAAATGATTGACAGACAAAAATCAATTCAAATTTGTTTCCAAATTATCAACTTATGTTCAAATTTCTTGTTTCTATGGTAGGTAATACCTTTCTTAAGGTGATTATTATGTAGTATATCAAATAACAAGAAAAACAAGCCCAAGAACACACACACTGACTAATATTTACACTATTGGTAACTTACATTATCACACCTGTGCCACTTCCCAAAAAATGTCTGAAATTTTTTCCTCATTTTCTCCCTGTAACTGTTTGGAGAACTTAAGCTGCAGATTTATTAATTTTAAACAGATTTTTATTACTGATATGTCAATTTGATGATAAATGAATGTACTGTTGCCTAAAGCTGATAAAAGGAAAGTTTACTTAATATGTTAGATATTATTAGTAATGAAAAATGATTGAAAGAAAGAAAAAGCATGCAACATTTTCTTTAAATTATCAACTTACCTGGAACTTGCTTGTTCCTGAGGCAGCTAATTTCTTTTCTTGATTTTCATGTAGTATATCCAATGACTGGTGATTTTCATGTAGTATATCCAATGACAAGAAAAACAAGCCCAAGAACACACACAATAGCTAATAAATACACTATTAATGACTTACATTATCACACCTACACCACTTCCAAAAAATCTCAGAAATTTTGAATAAATAGCTCCTTTGACAAAGCACAACATCTATAACTTATTTACAGTATGTCAATGTCTTTAGTAAGTTACAGCTGAAGGATCATGCGTATGGTACAGCCTAAAACAGCTCTTTGGATGGAGATGGGGCTTTTCGGGGCAACCGAGGCAATAAAAATTTGTTCGGACTCGTTTCGCAGGTGTTGAGCACACTATACAGTTCCTATCTTTGTCGGTGTAATCCACAATGTGCTTTGCACCCTCAAATCTTTTAACTTTGTTTCCTAACAATTTCCTACCTTTCTTGTTGCTACTGATATCTACTAGATCAGGTGGAGTTATGGAGGCAGCCTTCTCAGTCAACTGATCAATCAGTTTGTCTTTGAAAAATTTCAATGACACTGACTTCTCATCAGCATGACTGAGGGTGTACAATATATGGGCATTTACCTGGGACACCTCTATAATCCAGTAGAAAATTTTCTTCCTCCATTTTCTAGTTTTTCTTTGGAAATTGCCATAGTAAGCTACCATTTGATCATTGTGGTCACATCCATTCATGCAAAAATTGTGCTGGTGATTATTATGTAGTATATCCAATAACAAGAAAAACAAGCCCAAGAACACACACACTGACTAATTTTTGTTTGAAGATGGGGGTTTAGAATTCTTTACTTCAGCATAGTCATTTATTACTTTGACCAAAGAATGTAAAACATCTGGTGTCAGCAATGTAAGCCAGCAATCAAGCACAGAGGAAGTTGCATCAAGATTTGCTTGCAAACCTGGTTCATGAGTTGGATCAAAATAAAAACTATTTGTTGTTTCACCCTCAGTCACTTGCTCCCATTGTTCTCTTATTTTAGTTAGGCCTAGGCTTACAGTATTTCCTGCACTATTGGTAACTCTAACCGAGGTTTTCGCTCTTTTACGACCCACCGATGGCCCAGGACTTCTAATATCTTCGCTATCTTCATTGCTTGAATTGTCACTACTACTGTTATCACTGCCAGAAAATTCACTACCTGAATAAATGTCCACATTGTTTTCACTGTCCTCCTCATCGCTAGAGCTATCAATCAATTGCTGAAATAAGTTTCTAGCCTGTTCAGCAGTTAGACGAGGTGTACGTGCGTTTTTTCTGGCGCTATCATTCATTGCCATAGTAAACAGTTTTGCGATTTGGTAACTAACCTGAAACGTGTGATAAATATGAATATAATATCAATTTTGAGAGGCACAAATTTACCCACGCTTTGGAATGTTGTTTTCCGGTGTTAAATTAAAATCTCGAACCAGATCAGAATGTGTTTCGTCATATATTTCATTCGTTATCTTACTAAACTTAGAAAGCCAATGGGAGCGGTTTGCCGTCCAAATGTGTTTCTTTCGTAAGCCGCTCCCATCGGCTTGCGGTAGTTAATGTGTTAATAATATTGTGGCTTTTCAGGATGTATGTTATATTGTTAATGCTCAGAGAAGAAATATCTATATTGCAATATGCTGCACCCATAAAGAGTTGATTTTGGACAGTTTTAAGTGATCTTTTTCAGAACTTATGGTGATCTATACTAGGTATTTGTTAATCTAAAATTCTTACATAATTATATACAGTTAACTAAAGTTCATGACTTGTAATAAACTCAGTGTTTACAAGGCACCAAAGAATATTAAAACAATTGACTCAAATGTAAATGTTGGTGAAAAGCAGGAATTGAGTTGTAGGTGTTTTTATTTTTATTTTACTGATCACATATTGAAGGTTAGGAGGTTTCACCAAATCCTAGAAAGTTAGTGGGCATTGGGGCAACTGCCTATATAAAACATCTTTAAAACATTGTGACTTGACAAGAGGCAAGATTGAGGTGCTTTACCCTCTCCCCACTGCTATTCGGGTTAGACTTGTCAGTCAAGGGTTAATGGAGATTCTTACCATATACCATAGTAACTTTAAATGTTAGGATGATGTTGCAGGATGGAAAATTGTTTTTTAAAAAAATTGAGGGAAAAAAATAGGATGTAAATGTATTAGGATTATATGAAATGTGATATACTAAAGCAGGTTAATTTTATTCTGACAATAAATAAACAAGAAAGAAGGATCAGTTAAATATCATATTAGTTAACTTAAATGGCTGATTGGTACTAATTTTATACAACTATACACACCACCAGTGGGTAATAAAGAAAATCATATGCACATTCTATAATGAATGTGATGTGGCTATGCCCAGTGCAGATCTCATGAGACAGCTTTGCGTTTGAAGCCCATGGGAAAGTTAGTAATGAAAAAAGTGGAAGTAGTGACAAGGCAAAGACAAAAGTTAAAGATGTGGAAAACATGTAGTATGCAAGAACACACCAAATGATAACAGGGAAACACAAGGTTTCTAACTATGCAAAGTGTTGTGTAACCCTGACAGCTTATATTTTATGATTCTGTTAAGACAGGCTGACATACAGATTCACACAATATAGATTGAGGGAATAAATCAAGCCAGGACAATCCAAGGTTTAATTTGACATAATAAATCCAACAGAAAATATTTTCAGAGCATTTCAGGCATTACTTCTGATATCATATATCCAGTATCATCTTTCATAACCCAAGTTACTTGTACTGCACATATTTCCATTATTGTGCCCACTTTTATAAACAGCAGTTACATTGTTACAGCCTGAAATTTGACTAATTATCCCACTGATAAATGAGAGGCCCAGCCTGCTTTGGGTTTTCACAGTCTTGAATGTTATTAATAAAGTACCTGCTGCAGTACTGCCCAACCTACAGTAATGAACGGGGTAGCATATGGCAACAACCCACTTCTGTCAACGAAAAACTGTTTGGAGATGTCGGGAACCTTGAGTTGACTGCTGCCTTTATTAGAGTCATAAATGTGGAAGTCTGAAGGCGAACGAGGAAGAAGAAGAAGAAGATTAATAAAGTACATGTAAAATAGACATCTAGTCCTTCTATCGACTTGGCCAACTTTGAGTCTCCCTCCGACATCACACTTTTCGCTCTGACATCCTTTACAATGCTTTTTACTTCTTTTATAAAGCCTGCGCAACAATAATTTGAAGGAACCCTCTGTCAGAGAAACCCGATTTCTTCAATGATCATGCACCGCTTACAACACAAGGCACCTTTTGATAAGTGAAAACCCATTAAAAGACAATGCTTATAATCAAATCAGCTAATAAGCCTTGAAAACTACGCCGATATCAGAGATGCAGAATGCTGCTAGATTACAGACATTGTCCTATAGAAGAGATACAAAAAGCATGATCCAGGTTGAACAGTACAACAGTATGCCAATGAAGCCAATGAAGGCAAGACTTGATGATCTGGCACTGGGATGTCTAAAATGTAGCATCAGGGAAAAAGACTTAAAAGACAGCATCAAGAAGACCTATCCATGAAGACAACACCACTGAAGCCCACCCTGTACCACTGAAACAGGCCAGCAGTACCCTCCAAATTAATACATCAAACAGTGGTCTCACAATTGGATAAGTTCTTCTTTATTGGTCCTGAAAAGGACGCTGGTTGCTTTGTGTCCATTTACAGCAAAGCTGCGATATTTGCGCCTTTCAGCCAACACATCCGACTTCAGTATGGCATTTTTTTTTATATGTATAATGATCTGCAAAAATTAACTGCAGCATTGGGTATGATCAAAGAAAGCTATCCTGAACAATCATAGATATACTGTTCAAAAAAGAAACGCATAGCTACTGAAGGCACACACATAGCCATAATTTTGACATTCAAAAACTTTTTTAATTTAATGAGTTAATTGTTCAAATTGCACACAAGAATACCTTAGTGTTCAACCAATCAATTGACAGTTATTTTGCATCTGGGTCACGAGAGTTTTTTTGGCGTACGGGCTTTCCCGTTAGTATGGTGTTTGGCCTCCTCTTGCATCGATCAGCGACTGGCATCTCCTGGGCATGGATGCAATCAGACATCTGATGTGGGCCTGTGGGATGGCTGCCCACTCTTCCTGGAGTGCCTGAAACAGATCATGACGATTGGCTGGAGCAACGTCTCGGCGACAAACACGTCTATGCAGCTCATCCTACAGGTGCTCAATCAGACTCATGTCTGGAGACAGGGATGGCTAGGGAAGGGTGAGAATGTTGTTGGCAGTCAGGAACTGCATGGTCAACCATGCATAATGGGGTCTGGCGTTGTCCTGTTGAAACACAGACATTTGGGCAGCCAAAAGTGGAAGGACATGGGGTCGAAGAATTTCATTGATGTATTGTTCCGCATTCAAGCCTCCTTCAATGTGCACCAATTGACTCCTTCCATTGTAACAGATCATTCCCCACAGCATTGCACCTCCACCACTGTGCAGCGGAGCTTCATCAATGCAATTTTGGGCAAAACGATCATTTCGCCTATGGTAGACCCTATGCCATCTATCATGACGCTGCAACAAAAAGAAAGATTCGTCACTAAACCAGACACGTCTCCATTGATTGTCAGCTGCCCAGGGACGATGCTGGTTGGCCCAAAGAAGTCGATTTTGGCAATGGCGGCGCATAAGGACAGGTCCTCGGTGAGGTCGTTGTGCCCAAAGTCCAGCGCCATGCAATCTATTCTGGACAGTTTGATCAGAAACATGACGTCCTGCAGGCAATGACTGGGCAGTTGAGGAAGCTGTTGTAAACTTGTCTCTGAGGTGACAAAGCTGAATAAAGCGATCCTCCGCTGCTGTTGTCACTCTGGGTTGTCCACTGCAATGCCGGTCTTCAACTGAGCCACTGGCTTGGAACTGGTGCCAAAGTCGACTGATGGTACTCTGATGCACGTTTAGATGCCTGGCAACCTGACTTTGACTTTCGCCTGCATGCAGTCAGCCAATAGCAATGTTCCTTAAATTTATCGATAGAGACGCCATAAATGTCTTCTTGAAAATGAACTGAATTTTTTGTGTGTAGCGTTATCCTTTTATAGGGTTTCAGTTGCGTAGTCAGTGAATAGTGTTCACCCCAAATTTTGTTGCTTTCACGTGCGCGCAACACGAGCTGTGGTCAAAAATTGTGTCATAAACACTATTGACCACTGCGTTGTAACGACTACAAAAATGAATGCAATTCAGGTCAACACCTGCATTTGACACTGTAAAGAACATTTGAGGCTGGTTTTTATATACCCTAGCACCAAATTTTACTTGCAAACTCATAAAAACACGCCCTCGGATTGCTGATCGTTTCTAATTTTGAACAGTATACATGCCTACATGTATCAGCAACAAATGTCATTAAGAATGGAGGCCCCGATATCTTCATCTCATGTCCTGACAACTACTATGAGACTAGGCATATTCCCACTGGTAAATTCTGTTCCAACCATACAGCTCTAGCGTTCAAGCTCTTGAGCAAGCTGCAAAAATGATTTATAACACCAACTTTCACTGCCACCAGGTAGTCATCCTCACAGATGCACTGTCTGTACTGCAAGTTCTCAAGGATGGTAAAATCCTGCATCTGAGAAATGAACTAAGCAAGGTAGCTGCCAAAAAAGTGAACCATACTTCAGTGCGTATCATCCCATTGTGGTGTACGTGGAAATGAAAAGGCAGATAAACTTGCCAAAAATGGAGGAGAATGAACAAGAAGATAATGAAATCACATACTTTGAGAAAAATAGAGCTATTCAGGCTATCAGAAGAGAACAGAATCAACCCATTGACGACTACCACACTCTTGACCGGCAGGGACAGATCACCATTTTTCGCCTCAGGACAGGGCATAACAAACTGAATAAACACATGCACAAGCTAAGATTGTCTGCTTCACCACCATGCACATGTGGATTAAATGAACAAACTGCTGAGCATGTTCTACAGGATTGTCCTCTGTATGACCAGTTAAGAAAGATATACTGGCCCAATGACTCAACACTAAATTCAAAGCTGTATGGAGCTAAAGAGGAACTCCAGACAATGGTGAATTCATCATTAGAACTCATCTGACAGTGTAAACATCAAAGATGTGCTTGCAAGAAGAAGACAAAGAAATCAAGGGCCTAAAAAATGTCAAGCTATATTTAGCTATAATTGAATTAGAAAAGGAAATGAGTTCATTTCTGTCTCCATTTCCCTTCTCTGTTTTTTTTTCCTCTACCTCTCTTATGTCCTAAACATATCACCATTTTTGCAGTGTTGTTTTTTTCTGTGTCTCTCTTCCTTGCCAGCTTGTTACATTTCCATTACTTAAGAAATTCAATTTGATTATTTACATCAACTGTGAAGACAAACCTTGGCAATGGCTAAACAAAATTCTGACCTCAGTGATGCTAGACCATGTAAAAGAAGCTTTAAATAAACAAACTCATGGAAGAACAAACACATTTTGAACAGCAAAATCATATGCAGATCAGGTAGCAAGACTCAGAATCATCAATGTCAGGCACATTTATACATCAACTTTGTGGACACTGAGAATTTATTTCCAGGTTTTTACTGAAGTCTTTGTTGTGTATACAAACATACTTCAAACACTTCAGTTTGTTGTTAGTCTCAAAATTGAACCTTGTGATAACAGTATTGATTGGTAGTGATTGTAAAAAACCCTTTACATAACCTATGATTTTGTATTGCATGTCATCCAGGAGTGTTATTGGAATGGCTTCTCTAAAGATTCAGACATTAATTCCCAGACAGTTGCAGGCATTAGCAGGAAGAGATTAGGAGAGCATAAAGTAAAACAGTCAGATATATGGAGAAATGAAGGTACACATGTAAATAAGCTTCTTTTTTAAGCAATGGAGCATCTCAGTTGAGGCTGAATGCTGGTGCATATAATGTAGGCTTGTGTGCTGTTTTTATTGTGTTACTTCAAGATGTTTGCCACCCCATGGATCTTCTGGATCTTTCTGTAACACTGTTTTCTTCTATAGCTAATTTATTGGAGGAGGGTTTAAAAGGTAGTCATGGTGAAATCAAGCATTAAGAGATCTTATAGCTTAAACTACCACATACAAAATATTGATACTGACATCTTTGATACACTTGTCTGTAATCTAGCATGACCTGTAGTTAAAGTGGGAATAGTAGCACATTCAATAAGACACATGTTACCAGCCTAGCTGTTGTCTGGAGACATGGTCTGTGGAAAGGGGTAGCTAAGTGCAGAACCTGTTTTACAACTATCAGTAAAAGAATGTTTCATACATTTATTTCCTCATGAATGAAGGATTGTACCTTCTATGCTTCTTAAGAAGCATGGGACAATCACAGCATTTGTGGTGATGAATTCTCAAGTGGGCTGTTTTACATGATGAGATTGCAAGCCCTTAGTCACATCTGAAGCTGTGCCATTTTTGAAGCAGTTGTCCTCATCTTTTGCCTTCTTATAGAACCCCTGAAACTGCATAGATTTTTACCCATAGTGGCAGGTTACAATGGAAGATGGACTGATAGAATAAGTGAACATAGAAATAAGTACCAAACCTGCACAAGATGATCTCACTGAAGGCTGGCTCAAGTAAAAACTACAGAAAATGTTAAATATAAGTTTTACAGGAAGAAAAGAACACAATGAGAATCACTGGCATATTTATAGGGATACTGGAAATTAACTGTCTCTTAGCAGGTTGAGAATCCTCTGAGTAGTGTAAGAGCTAATAGGTATCCAGGCCACTGTTTCTTATGGTACTTAATTATTGGAAAGAACCCCAGTTGATGAAATACAAACATGTATTAGACATCACAGTAACATCAAAGAAAAGTCAATAACACTAATCTTGATTTCAGAGAAAAATTACAATGAACCTTTACTGGTGAAAACAAACTGTCATTTGTATACGGTTCAATCTTGTCTACACAGTTACTGAAAGTTCATCGTTAGGACTTTTAAGTAATTGATTTAAGTTCAGTGGTTCTACAAAGTTATTGATTTTTTTATCATTAGGACTTTTATGAAGTTGTTAGTTCATGGTGATTTTACCTACAGTAGCTAGATTCCAGACTGCAATCACAGTCACTCCTGATTTATCCAGGTGTGGGAAAAGGTTGTGTGGTGTGAATAGAACTATCTCAGGGTTCCAAAGCTTTCTTTCCCTGATCTAAGTTTCTTGTCATCGATGAAAATGGAAGCTCTTCGCATAGACTACCCTAAAGAATAACTTGGTTGTACTTTGTTGCTAACAAAACAAGATTTTGGCAAAGGTAAGCCTTTGCAACTACCTGTGCTAGGTCTATGAAATGAGTTCTCTTGTGACCAAAGTTTTTGATTGCAGTGTCTGGGCCTAGTGAGCTCTAGGGTTAAATACCAAAAATCTCATTTTCAGCTGACACATTAATGGGACCACAAACCATTTATCCTAAACAATTTCTCATCTGAAATTAATGAAATCCTGAACACTCTTCCCTTGAAAGAGTGTCAGGGAAATATATTTTCTTTACCATGGTTTAAGAGCATGAAACCTAATTATAATCACTACTACTGCGAAGTAGCCACCCTATCAATTACATCCCATTTATGTTAGCTGCTCAGCAACTACCTGTTCTATTCAAGCCAGGTCAACTACTTTTGCTGTGGCAGAAATATCCACTGGTGTTGTAATAGAAAAGAGGGAAGTTTGAACTACTTTATGTGAATTAATCTTTATTCATTGGGCTAAAAGAATTTTACAGATTTCATGCAAAGTACCATCCATGTGTGGATTTTCATTGTTTTATAATAGTTAAACAGCGTCAAATTATCCTTTAATTTGTGATAGAGGTGATTTATTTATTTATTTTCTGAAAACTTAGTAAGGAGTAACTAAACATTATCTCCCCTTAATTTATCTGTGCAGCATGCCTCATTAAATTAAGGAAGTCAATTTTATGAGCTTGACATAACAAGAACAGAAAGGCTTTGTCATAATTCATGAGAGAAAACATTGTTTAGTCACCAGATGTTTGTATTTATAAAGGGTTTTTTATTTATTTTTTTATGTGACAGTAGATTGTGATTGAGATTGTCATACTTGAATAATTAGATAGAATATTGTTTAGTCATCAGATATGAGTATTTTTAGTCTCTCCTGCACACTCTCCTTTACTACTCTTCTTCTTTGATCCATATCTGCTGACCGTCAAAGCAGTCAGTGGCCATCATGCCTGGTGGCGTCTTGTAGGGCAGCAACAAACTGATTCCACTTTGTTCGGTTGGCAGCCATCCTTCATACAGTGCCCCATTTCTGGTTCATTCTTTGCATCTCGGCTTCCACAGTTCTCCTCCAAGTTGTTTTTGGTTGGCATGTCTTTTGCTTTCCTTTGGTGATCCATGGCATAGCTGTTCTTGTAATGGTATCAGGGTCCCTTCTGAGGACGTGGCCAACCCATCTCCAGCATCTGCCAGCAATGATGGTGTGCATGTCCTCCTGGCTACTCCGAATAAGTAGTTCTTGGTTGCTGATGAGATTTGACTAAAAGATCCTGTACTCTGTCTGTTGTTTATTGCATGTAGGTCGCGCACGTGTTTGGAAAAAAGTGACACTGAATACCAGTATTAAACTCTTGTGTATTGCAAGCAGTAAGTCACAATCAATTTCATAATGATTATAAGCAACATGGTTTAATCAGGTTAAAAAATTATTCATTTCAACTCTTGAATAAAATAATAATGCTATCATTGTTGAGCGAAGAAGAAAACAAAAGTAGGTACAGAATACAGAATCTGTTAATATTTCCCAAACAGGATGTATTAAATAACACTGAACAAATTAGGTCAGAACTCAGGATGGCATTGAAATAATCATGCCCAGGTAGCATTTACACATTCAACAATTTCCATGATTGAAAGATGAGCGGGTTGTATTTGAAACATAATTGTGCACCTGAAATTGTAAAAAGAAACTTGTTTGTTGTGAATTTCCCCATCTTTAATGTGCATATCCCCTTTAGAAAACAACAGTGCATAAATGGTAGAGTATGTGACCAAAATGTCAGGACTAGGGCTGATAATGACATTACATGTAGTGTATTCATGTTTATACCATTGTATAGATTAGAATTGTCATTATTGTGTATATTATATGATCACCAAAAATATATGCAGGGTTCGTAGCGACCTGGAAAAACCTTGAAAAACCTGGAAAATGAAGAAAAAAAATTCCAGGCCTTGAAAAGCCTGGAAAATTTACTAAAAGCCTTGAATTTTCCGCATCAGACCTTGAAAAATAATACGAAATTGAAAGTTCGTTACTTTGTGTCCATTTTTTGGTTATTGATGGTATTTTTCGCAACAACAGACGCGACGAGTCTAAAAATAAATCTGCGTTTACGCCATTAACGCAAAGCGCCGAAAACGAAACAGCCGAAAACTTCTGGAAATGGAAGTGCGCAAAGGGAAGTAAAAATTGTAAAGTTACTGTACAATTTTTACTTCCCTTTGCGCAAAGTTACCGTAAAATTTTTACTTCCCTTTGCGCATTGAATCCATTTCCAGAAGTTTTCGGTGCTTTGCGTTAACAACGTAAACGCAGATTTATTTTTAGCACTCGTCGTAAGTAATAAATTCATTTATCTCATTTATAAAACCTATTTAAATAAGTCCAGTTTATAGATAGACCTACTGTACTTGCGTCTGCATTTACAATGTAGGCCTATTTACAGTTTAATTTTTAACCATGGCCAAAATTAGCCTAAAGGCAAATGTTTGAACGAAATTTCTTGGTTTACCTCTGCATACAGGAATATATTTGACACAGTTTAAGATGGCCAGGAATAGAAATTTATGGTGATTTCATATCCTATAGCATACCCTGTTATCAGACCCATGTCCCACTGTTCATTTCACCACAGTTTTTGGAAATAAATATATTTTGAATGCTTTTTTAATTATATTTATGATGAAAAGACTTATCCCATTCTACCTCTGAAGGGTTATAGGCTAATTAGAATAAGCCTAGGCCTACATGTTTTCAATTCCAGATAACATAAATAACCGCCGATACTTGAAAGTGGCATCACATCTGTCAAATCACTGTAATTAGGATAAATGAAAATCAGCAATTTTGTGGATAGGCCTATGTTATTTAAAATAAAATAAAAAAAAATTAAATTAAATTTAAAAAAAAAAACTAAACAAATAAACGAAACAAAACCCAACAAAAATAGTAAAAATGTGGGGGGGGGGGGGGGGGGGGGAAAAGGTCTCCAGTTAGATATTTAATAAATTTTCACTTATCATAAGTATTACCCTCCCAATTACTATATATACTACCTTTTGTTCTAGTTAAATATTGGTTGACTGTATTATGTATGCGTTTAGAATTTTGAATTGGTAAATATACATAGCTTAGGCCTACTCATAAGTTATTTGTGTTCTCTTTTTTTTTTTTTTAAACTAACTACTAGGAGACCTACAGATGTGACATCATTTGTGACCAAGGAAAAAACTCTTGCGAGCTGAGATTATTTGGACTCTTTTTTTTTCAGTGAAAAGTCACCATAGTTTTAATTCAAATTTCATACGCAACAAGGGACATATTCTCTTCTGTGGTAGTTTTGATTCAGCCTTCAGCTTTATTTCAAGACCTGAAATTCAGATTGGTGCATTTGGAACAGTAGCAGAAAATAGGAAGCATTTTCCTGTAGCACTGAAGAAAAAACAACTCAAATTGAAAAAGACAAATCATCCTGTGTTTTGTGCGACAGAAGATAAGGCATGCCGACAGTCACCTGGCATGATACAAAAAGATTTAACCTTATATCCACTGTTCACTCCAATGATAATATAAACAAAACAGTTAGAAAGACAAATTCTTTAGGGCAGAACAATTCAGAAGCTAGTGCTTGCAGAAAAGTACAGCAAAAGTATGGGAGGTATGGAAACTTCAGCCAACTAGGTGCAAGCTACCCCTACCCACACAGATCCTGTTTTTATATTATTTCTTAGTTGAAACTGCCCTGGTCAATGGGCACATAACCTACAACACTGCCAACTCTACAAAAAAAGATCAAAGCGAAGATCAGGATGTCAGTATGACTCTTATTGAACCTGCTATTCTTCGACGCAATGTGACACCTTGAAAACCACAGGTCACAACAACACGACTTACTGAGCACCACTTCATTGATAAATATGAAAGGGCAAGGTACAAACCAGACTGTAAAGTCTGTAAGGCTGCAGGGAACAGAAGCCAGACTTGCATGTACTGCCCAGATTGCAATGTACCTCTATGCCTGATACCCTGCTTCAAGTTATACCACACAGTCAAGGATTATCAACGCAGAGGCCTACAGCTACAACTTCAACCCCAGTTAATGAAAAAAAGCAGCTCAGACTCCAACTAGAGGTACTTAACTACTCAAGAAATCAAGAAGAGAATAGGAATGGCCAAAGCTACATTCAACAACATGAAACATATACTGACATCCAAACAGTTATCTCACAAATTAAAACTGAGAATCATAAAGTGTTATATATATTCTGCATTTCTGTATGGTGCAGAAACATGGACGATGAATAAACATTTGGAAGAAAGAATTGAGGCTCTTGAAATGTGGATATGTAGAAGAATGGGGCGTATCTCATGGAAAGAGATGAAAACAAATAAGGAGGTCCTAGAAAATCTAGGTATGAAAAGAGAACTAATGAGAGAGGTCAAAGTTCGGCAGCTAAAATACTTTGGCCACATAAAAAGGCATAACACCCTGCAGAAGACCATAACAGAAGGGAGAGTTGAAGGCAAACGTGCAAGGGGAAGACAGCGCTATAAGTGGGAAGATAACATCAAAAGATGGACAGGAATGAGTCTATCAGAGTGCACCACCAAGACAAGAGACAGAAGACGTTGGAGATCCATTACAGCCAACCTTCGTTGTGGAGATGGCAACTGATGATGATGAACTACTCAAACATTTACAAACACTCATTGTCAGATGCCACAGACGCAGAATACATTCAAAAAAGACAAACATGAAAAATACAGTTTTTTTTAAACATTTTATTCCAATTTTATTAGCCTTTTATGTTGATATACGTGGTTAATCGTTAAATCAATATGTCAGTCAAGCTTATTTTATTCATTACCATCCATGTCACTAACATTTTATTGCGCTGATGTTGAACAAATTCACTAAAAACTTGGAAAAAATGTCTGTTTTTCAATCTTTTATGAATTTAAAAAAAAAAAAGTTCTTTTTAAAGAAATCTGCAAACAACCTTGGTAATGGGAGATGGTAATGCTCTGGATTGCTGATCAGCAAAGTGATAATTATATCTGAGAAAATTAGAAGAGGAAAATATTAGAGTTTCCCATCCTTGAAAATCATGTGCTGGACCGGGAAAAACCTGGAAAAAGCCTGGAAAATGCTTGAAGAAATTTGCTATGTCATTATAATTTTTTAACAAATTATATTAATAAATCTGCTTTACCAAACAACGGTTTTAACATTACTACTAGCTTTATTTCTCAATTGTAATTCATGCTCATGTATAACTATTAGTATAAGTAGTAGAAAATAGCCATAAGTAATTATTTCTCGACTCATTTTTCAATAATTCATATTTGAAGAATGCTGCACATAAAATTCAGTTATTTCCATGTTCTATGACATGTCTACTTTAGATATATCTACAATGTGAATACAGTGTTGTTGCGTAGTAGTAATATTTACTCATGCACGTTGTACAAAAAAAATTGTAGAAATATAAGCATACTGTTTTGCCAGTTTATCTTTCTATAATTCATACCTTAGATACATGCACATTTGAACACAATCTTCCTTGATAATGTCTCAGTAGTAATTTATGCCCATGCACGCTATATAGTGAAATTACAGGTTCATGCCCTTTTATCTGAACACCCACCTGCATGGAGGCATACCTAGTGTCATTCTTATATGACCACCAGTTATGCACAATGCTATAATATATGTACAAATGTGGAAGTGAACCTCTGTCTGTGAGGCAAATTACATCCTCATTGACTCCTTAAATCTCCACACACTTTCAGGTATTCCCCCTGTGGTAAAACTTGTTGAGGACCCAGCATTGCATATGATTAAGATGGACATTTTGGAATGGAAATAGCAACACAAAAATTTTAAAATTTACAAAAGATATAAAGTAACAGATAATACATCCATCTTTACAGCAGAATTAGTGGAAATCTTAAAAGCTTTAGAAATAGTTGCAGTTATTTGGTGTCTAGGTATACAATTGCAGGCATCACTGAAATTGAGCAAATTTCATTTTATCAAAAACAAAGTTTGAATTTTACTGACACAGTAGCATAGTGGTTAGTGCACGGGCTTCCTAGCTCAGTGGTCTATGGCTCAATCCACAGATGAGGTGGGATTTTTTTAGGCCGCAACAGACCCTGGGTCAACCCAGCCCCAAATGACTATCAGAGCAACTCTGGAAAAGTTAAGGTGGCCGGCGTGATGCTGACCACATTACCCCTAGTGTGCCCAAGGTCAAGAAAATATGGGCTTAACACCATATTCCCAATATGCCTCAATGGGCGTGTAATGGGATCCTTTACCCCCTACTGTTAGTCCACAGATGTATCAGGTAATGTCATGAGGTTCTGTTCTTGCAAAAAAGTTTTAATCGTGACAGAAAAAAATAATTATTAACAATATAATATTTGTAATCATTTCAGGACTGTTTGGAGGGAAGTAATTCAGAAATAAATTGTTATTACTCATTTCATACATCCATGGGAAGTAATCAAACAATAAAAATGTTAATGAATATATGCAATTAGCGACCACATTAAAAAAAACATTTTGCAACACCATTTAAAATTATTAAATGTATACTATTAGTTTCATAGTATGCAATACACCATGAACTATTAACATATCAGACAGAAACAAACACTTCTTAAATAATCTTATAGTTGCATAACTTTTAAATCATACCTAATATGACACTACAAAACATACAGAATTAAAATTTATGCATGCCATAATTATCTGAAGTTTTTACTATTATGTTTTATTCAATGAATTTCAGGTAACCATTCCTGTAGCCAGAAATCCCGCCTATACTCTAGTGTTGACATTCCAGATTTGAAAATTATGAGCAGTTCCATAAAGAGTGAACCATTGCAAAATGCTGCATTCAATCAAGTGTTGCCAGAATTCACAGAAAAAATTGTGAGTGAAATGAAAGCTGATGTAAGTACGGCAGCTGCAACACTAAATACAGACAATAATATTGAACCAAGATTAAAAGAGGTACAATCACCGAATGTCACAGACTCTGTGATAATGACTGTAGACATGAATCTGACTCCTGAGATTTATACTGCAGTCTTACAAAATGAAAACTGCAGCAGGAAATCAACAATAGTCTATGATGATTGTACTCTCAACAGTGGAAGTAGAGAAGGTTTTAAATTGTGTGGCAGTGCACAATCAGATAAAAAAATAATAGGTACACAAGAGAAACATTTCAGCTGTCAAGTTTGTGGAGTACAGGTTAGCAAGAAAGGTGACTATAATGAACATGAACTTTCACATACGAGAGAAAAGTGCTATGTAAGTAATGTTGGTAATGTAGAATTAGCTACAAAATCCAGTCTATGTCAACAAGAAAGAATAAAAATAGAACAGAAGCATTCTAAATATGATCTTATTGGTATGGGGGCTGCTCATTTTGGTTATCTTAAGGCACATGTAAGGCAGCATAAAGAAGAACTACTTAACAAGTGTGGTGGTCTTAGTAGGTTTTCTAGAACTGATTATTCAAAGAAACAGTATAATAGTGAGATACATTACAAATATGATGTCAGTGGAGCAGAATTTTGTCAAAGTGATCATAAGGTGACAAATACAGAAGAAAAACTTTATAATTGTGATGTTTGTGGAGCAGAATTTTCTCATAGTAGTGCTTTCAACAGTCACAAAAGGACACACAGAGGAGAGAAATCTTATAAGTGTGATGTTTGTGGAGCAGGATTTTCTCATAGTAGTGCTTTCAACAGTCACAAAAGGACACACACAGGAGAGAAACCTTACAAGTGTGATGTTTGTGGAGCAGAATTTTCTCAAAATGGCCGTTTAAAGATACACAAAAGGACACACACAGGAGAGAAACCTTATAAATGTGATGTTTGTGGAGCAGAATTTTCTCAAAATAGCCATTTAAAGATACACAAAGTGACACACACAGGAGAGAAACCTTATAAGTGTGATGTTTGTGGAGCAGAATTTTCTCGAAATGATCATTTAAAGAGTCACCAAATGACACACACAGGAGAGAAACCTTATAAGTGTGATGTTTGTGGAGCAGGATTTTCTGAGAATGGGGCTTTAAAGAAACACAAAAGGACACACACAGGAGAGAAACCTTATAAGTGTGATGTTTGTGGAGCAAAATTTTCTCAAAATGGCCATTTAAAGATACACAAAATGACACACACAGGAGAGAAACCTTATAAGTGTGATGTTTGTGGAGCAGGATTTTCTAGAAGTGGGGATTTAAAGAGACACATAAGAATACACACAGGAGAGAAACCTTATAAGTGTGATGTTTGTGGTGCAAAATTTTCTCATAGTAGTAATTTCAACAGTCACAAAAGGACACACACAGGAGAGAAACCTTATAAGTGTGATGTTTGTACAGCAGAATTTTTTCAAAATGGCCATTTAAAGATACACAAAAGAACACACACAGGAGAGTCACCTTATATGTGTGATGTTTGTGGAGCTCAATTTTCTCAGAATAGTACTTTAAAGAGTCACAAAAGGACACACACAGGAGAGAAACCTTATAAATGTGATGTTTGTGCAGCAGAATTTTCTCAATATAACCAATTAAAGATACACAAAATGACACACACAGGAGAGAAACCTTATAAGTGTGATGTTTGTGGAGCAGAAATGTCTCAAAGTGGTGCTTTAAAGAGACACAAAAGGACACACACAGGAGAGAAACCTTATAAGTGTGATGTTTGTGGAGCAGAAATGTCTCTTAGTGGTGCTTTATAGAGACACAAAAGGACACACACAGGAGAGAAAACTTATAAGTGTGATGTTTGTGGAGCAGAAATGTCTCATAGTGATGCTTTAAAGAGTCACAAAATGACACACACAGGAGATAACCTTATAAGTAAGATGTTTGTGGAGCAAAATGTTCTCTAAATAATAATTTGAAGATACACAAAAGGACACACACAGGAGAGAAACCTTATAAGTGTAATGTTTGTGGAGCAAAATTTCATCTAAATAATAATTTAAAGATACACAAAAGGACACACACAGGAGAGAAACCTTATAAGTGTGATGTTTGTGGAGCAGAATTTTCTCAAAGTGGTGCTTTAAAGAGTCATAAAAGGGCACACACAGGAGAGAAACCTTATAAGTCTGATGTTTGTGGGGCAGAATTTTCTCATAGTGGGGCTTTAAACAGTCACATAAGTACACACACAGGACAGAAACCTTATAAGTGTGATGTTTGTGGAGCAGAATTCTCTTAAAGTGGTGCTTTAAAGAGTCACAAAAGGACACACACAGGAGAGAAACCTTATAAATGTGATGTTTGTGGAGCAGAATTTTCTCAAAGTGGTGCTTTAAAGAGTCACAAAAGGACACACACAGGAGAGAAACCTTATAAGTGTGATGTTTGTGGAGCAGAATTTTCTCAAAGTGGTGCTTTAAAGAGTCATAAAAGGGCACACACAATAGAGAAACCTTATAAGTGTGATGTTTGGGGAGCAGAATTTTCTCATAGTGGTGCTTTAAACAGTCACACAAGTACACACACAGGACAGAAACCTTATAAGTGTGATGTTTGTGGAGTAGAATTCTCTTAAAGTGGTGCTTTAAAGAGTCACAAAAGGGCACACACAGGAGAGAAACCTTATAAGTCTGATGTTTGTGGGGCAGAATTTTCTCATAGTGGGGCTTTAAACAGTCACACAAGTACACACACAGGACAGAAACCTTATAAGTGTGATGTTTGTGGAGCAGAATTCTCTTAAAGTGGTGCTTTAAAGAGTCACAAAAGGACACACACAGGAGAGACACCTTATAAGTGTGATGTTTGTGGAGCAGAATTTTCTCAAAGTGGTGCTTTAAAGAGTCACAAAAGGACACACACAGGAGAGACACCTTATAAGTGTGATGTTTGTGGAGCAGAATTTTCTCAAAGTGGTGCTTTAAAGAGTCACAAAAGGACACACACAGGAGAGAAACCTTATAAGTGTGATGTTTGTGGAGCAGAATTTTCTCAAAGTGGTGCTTTAAACAGTCACACAAGTACACACACAGGACAGAAACCTTATAAATGTGATGTTTGTGGGGCAGAATTTTCTCACAGTGGTGCTTCAAACAGACACATCTTAGGCTGGTCCCAAGCCCAGCTGAATAAAGAGGAGGGCGGCCTGCATGGAGGCAGCCCCTCCACCATGCAAAGGCACAACAGGCCAATCACCTGTTTGCTTTAAACCACGATTATGCAAACTACAAGAGAGAAAACTGGACTGATTCTAAAGGTGACAAACTGTAAACTGGAACGGACTACGGACTATGACTTATGGAAATTGGAACACAAGAAGTGTAAATGGGAAAGAACATGAGCTGGTGGAAGAGATGAGGAAAACAAAACTAGAAATCCTGGCTATAATGGAAACAAAGAAAAAGGGACAAGGAGTCATGGATCTTGATGGCAACATGCTGCTCTACAGTGGTGTACCCACATCTGAAAGAGCTAAATTGGGCATTGGTTGTCTTGTAGCAAAAAACTTAGTATCAAGGGATGGAACTTAGTCTCGGAGCACATTATGGTTGTAAAACTAAAAGAATGAGAAACCATAGTCAACCTTGTCATAGTGTATGCTCCAAATGAGGATGAGAGAGCAGAGGTCAAGGAGGAATTCTTCAAGCTGCTTCAAAGGACAGGGGATGACTGTCTTGATGAAATTATCATGCTCTGAGATTTCAATGCCAGGGTTGGAAATGACCATGCTAGATGGGGTGGAGTTAGCTGAAGATATGGAGAAGATACTCTCAATGACAATGGAAAGCAACTCCTTAGATTCTGCTCTGAGCTGAATCTGATCATTACAAACACAAAGTTCCTCCATAAGCGCATACATGCATATACTAGATGTGAACCAACAAAGAATGAGAAGTCAGTGATAGACTCTGCCATTGTTAGGAGGAGCTCATTCAAATGTCTGGGATGCTAGAGTCTGGAGGGGGCCAGAGATTGTAAGTGATCACTACCTGTTGCCAATCAAAAGAACAACTGAAATAGTTTCTCAGCTTAAGAACTGCCCAACATCATGCAAGAAACTAAGTAAATGAACGGGAGAAATGAGCATTAAGACCTACAAGCTGAGAGAGCCATAAATTAGGACCAGATATCAGGTGCTAATTGCTACAGTGGTGAGAAACACACAAGAACAACCTGATGACTTGGAAATCCTTTTGCTTAACTTCAAGGACATCATAAAGACAGCTACTGCAGAAGTATGTGGTGGTCCGACTTGAAAACAAGAGAAAGAGGACACCTTGGTAAACATAGAAAGTCAAAGAGAAAATAAGAGAAAAGAAAAAGGCATGGAAGCAATACTTAGGAGCTAAAAACACAGCAGGACATACAGAGAAATATAGAGAATATGTGATACTAACAGAAGCAAAGAACAAGGTGCTGGCAGCAAAACAGAAGTCTTAGGAAGAATTTGGAGAAAAGCTAGAAAAAGATGTGCAAGAAAACCAAAAATTGTTCTAAAAGACCCTAAAGAACATGAGGAAGGAAAAACAATGCCCTCTCAAATTTGTAAAAGACAAGCAAGGCAAATTGCGTACTGCCCCAAAGGAAGTAATGGAAAGAATATTTCTCAGAATTCCTTGAAGGCGAGCAATGTCAAGCATCAGAAATGATAACCACTAGCACAGAAGATAAACCAATGGTGGTGAAGATGGCATGAAGATGGAAGAACTGAAGGCAGCACTGGAAAACATCAAGATGGGCAAAGCAGCAGGGCATGATGGTATAACACCAGAAATGGTTAAGTACATGGGAGCATCAGGCGACCTATTACTCTTAAGGGTCCTACAGGTAGTGTGGTGCAACAAGACCATACCAAAGGATTGGAAGATTGCCATCATAACACTGATTTTCAAAAACTGTGACAATCGACACTGTGGAAACCATAGAGACATAACCCCTCTCAGTCTCCTTGGCAAAATCTGCTCTAGAATCCTAGAGCAGAGAATCAGATGCCTAGTTGAGCCACAGTTAGATGAGGTCCAACAGTAAACCATAAATCAGAAGAGTTCAGGACCACCACTGGTGTAAGACTAGGTGATATCCTGTCACCTTATCTTTTCATACTCCTCATGGATGATGTCGTCAAGGCATGTAGAAAGAGGACAGGAAAGTATTCAAAGGGGTACTGGAAGATGAGACAGGTCTAAAATTCAGAGCTGGCATTTGCTGATAATGTTGCCCTGATTGCTAAATCAGAGGCACATCTTCAATCCAACCTGCAAGTCTGGAAGCAAGAGCTGGAAAAGAGAGGGATGGTCATATGCAACTCTAAAACAAAATCCATGGTGATATCACGAGAAGAAAGAAGACATCAGATTAAGCTGGGAAAACAGGTCCTGGAGCAGGTCGACCACTTTAAATACACCGGAGCTATTATAGACCGACAGGGAGGCAGCAATGAAGAGTTGGCCACTCAAAAAGCAGCAGCTGGGAGACTTTTTCAGGCCATAAATTGAGGATTCCTTATGAGGTTTTGATAACCGTTGGATAATCATAATCAACCATCATCACGAAGAAGACACTAACGTCCTTCTCAGGACGCCACTAGTCGAGAAAAGATCGCATTTTCGTCAAAATGACCAGAAATAAACCTCACGCCAAAAGGAGGAAGGTATACGCCAGCCCACCAGCGCAGAACAGCCAGGGGAATAACAAAGCTTCAAACAACAAAGACAGACAGCCAGAGAGCAAGACTGCCTCAAGTTCTCGTGATGAGACCGGTCCTCCTCCAACTCTAGACTCGACGACAGAGTTAGCTGCGACGTGTGTCGACACCACTGAGAGGCTGAGGGGCCCGCCTCCTTGCGAGACAGAGGAGAGGGCAGATGCAGGCGTTCCTGGCCTAGATGATGAAGATCCAGAGGATGAGGAAACGATGAGATTGCTACACCAGCTGGAGAAGATGAGGGGATGGTTGGAAAGAAGAGAGAAAAGGGCAGCTGCAAACGTCCACGGCCTAGACCCTGAGCTTGAGAGGGTGAAGAGACTGATACAGGGGATAGAACAGACGCTGGAAAGGAAAGAGAAAAGAAAACAGGAGTCTAGATCCATGTTTCCTCCACCACACGTACCCGACTCGTCAGCAGAAACCCGGTCTACCACAGAGAAGCTGCAACAAACACTGATGACACCACCACACGATGTCGAGTTGACACCTGTGGCTACCACAGGGAAGCTGCCCCAAAATCAGAGGACAACAAAATCACCACAAAAACTTGACTTTAGTACGGACCGGAGAAGGAGAGTGGGAACAAAGGCCAGCGAACAAGGCGACACAGATACAATAGAGAGGTGCGTTAAGATCACGCAGATGTCTGGAGGTGAGGCCTCACTCAGGGCCCTACCAGATGACAAAGTGATCAGCATCCTAGAGCCAATAACTGGCAGGAGAAGCATCTCTAAGATACGGAGGCACAAAAAGGGAGTCGTGCTTTCGCTCAACAGCACGGATAAGACAACTTCACTGATGACAGAACTGGAGGCCGGGCCGAAAGAATTCATGCTGCCTCACCAGATAAAAGTAGTGATGGAGACCAGCAAGACAACAAAGAAGTTGGTGCTAAGAGGGGTGGATACATGATGGTCCACTAGCGAAGTCCAGGGCTGCCTACAGACTGAAAACACAGGTGCCCAGGTCATACAGGTCGAGAGGTTAAGGACATGGAATGGAAAAGATACCAATCTGGTGGTAGTAACTATTGAAGGAATGACAAGACCTGAAAGACTGACATTCAAAGAGACGTCAAAGAGGACAGAGGCATATATCCCTCTGGTGATACAGTGCTCCAACTGCCAGCAGTTCTCGCACACAAAGAAAACGTGCAGGAGAGATGCAGTCTGTCGATATTGTGTGGGTGGCCACCTATATCGCGACTGCCCCAAGGCGAAGGAGGACCTCAACTACAAAGCAATAAACTCAAACCGCACCTGTGCAAACTGCCTCGGAAACCACGGGGCTAGATACCGAGGCTGCCCGATGTTCCAGGAAACAAAGAGCATCCTGAAGGAAGCGGTTTCCAAAGACATCCCCTTCAAGGAGGCAAAACACAGAGTGGCTGCGGATGTTGCAGAAAAACAACGCACGATTGACAGACGGCAGTTACACCAGCTGACTGCTGAAGTCAAACAATTGAAAATAAAACTCCAGGTCGAAAACAGAAGCAAGCAGGCTCCCGAAGACGAAAAGGACAGCGATGAAGACGTAATAGATATACAGAACATCAGAGAAATGAGGAAAGACATGAAAAGCATTCAGCAGCAAATAGAAGCAGATGTAAAGAGGCTAACAGAACTGATGGAAGAAAACACCAAAATCCTCAAGAGAATCGAAACAGAGCGAAGAGCTATTGAGGAAATGACATCAAACACAAGAGCGACCAAAACAAATGAGCAATCAGACAAAGAAGTCATCGAAGAAACACTTGAAAAACTTCTACCAACAATAATAGAAAAAGCACTACTACAGATACAGGAAAGCAGGAAGACAAGAGAAACAGAAACTAGGAAAGCAAAAACTAACAAAACGACACAAGACAGATAGGAAGGCAGGAAATGAATCACCATGAACACGCCACGACAGACAAGCAACGAAGAGATAACCAGACAGGCAGCTAGCAGTCCTTTTTAGGACCAGTCCTTTTCAGGACTAGGAAAGTGATACCAGCAAAGATATCAACACACTATATACCCCAATATAACCGTTTGTAACCCTTCAATGGGTTTTGGTTGAACAGGGTATTACAGCAATCTAGTAGACGAAAACAACAACAACAACAAGAGAGAGGTTGGTAAGAAAACGAAGATGGCTGTATACCGCTCCACCTATGTCCCAGTCTTGACATATGGATGCGAGTCATGGGCAGTGACTACAATCTACAAAAGCCAGATCCAAACCTCAGAAATGAGGTATCTGAGGAAAGTGGTTGAAGTAACAAGAAGAGACATTGTCCGCAACCAGACGATACGTCATGGCCTAAAATCCCACCCCCTGCAGACCCAAGTAGAAGAGTCCCAACTAAGATGATTTGACCATATCTGCAGAATGGGAGAAGATCAGCTACCATGACAAGCATGGGAAACAAAGAGCCAGAGATCCAGACCCCCAGGATGACCCAGAGTCCGCTGGGAAGACTACAATAGACAATTTTTGAAGGACCAAGGGCTAGAATGGGACCAAGCCAGGAGGAAGATAGCCAATAGGATAGTCTGGCACCCTCTCTTCCAAACCTCTACACCTCACGGTAGAAGGGGAATGACTAAGTAAGTAAGTAAAGAGACACAAAAGGACACAGAAACCTTAAAAGTTTGAGATTTTTTGAATACACTACTCTAAGAAGGCATACAGGGGAAAAGCCATATAGGTGTGATCTTCGTGGTGATGCATTTTCTCAGACTACTCAGATAAAGAGACACGTGTTGAAACACAATGGAGAGATGTATAAATGTGATGTTTGTTGTATTAGGTATAGGTTTTCTCAAGTCCGTATTCTACAATTACACAAAAGAAGGCACACACGAGAGGGACTTTCTAAAAGTGATGTTTGTAGTGTTATGTTTTTTCAAGTCTTTATTCTAAAACAGCACACAACAAGACATTCTTTCATAACCCTTCACTCCCAAAGGACCATAGGCCTTCAACAAACACATGCCAAGTCCTCCTGTCACGTGCCATCATCTCAAGTTCTTTACACGTTATCCTCATCACTTTCACCTCTGTTTCCAGCTCTCTTCTCCGTGTGCTTCTTGGTCTACCGCTGCCTCTCTTGCCCTGGGGATTCCAGAACAAGGACTGCCTTGGAGAACAACAAAGACAAAAAACAAAAAAGCTACAGACTTTCATAAATGGGTGCTTGCATAGAATAGAAGGATTAAAATGGTATGACAAGGTTACCAACGTGGAACTGATGACAAGAACTAGACAAGTGCCAGTGGAACAAGAGATGAGAAGAAGACGATGGCAATGGATAGGACACACACTGAGGAAACCTGTTGATAGCATTACAAGGCAGTCCTTGTTCTGGAACCCCCAGGGCAAGAGAGGCAGCGGTAGACCAAGAAGCACACGGAGAAGAGAGCTGGAAACAGAGGTGAAAGTGATGAGGATAACGTGTAAAGAACTTGAGATGATGGCACGTGACAGGAGGACTTGGCAGGTGTTTGTTGAAGGCCTATGCTCCTTTGGGAGTGGAGGGTTATGAATAAATTATTTTTCAGTTCCCTAAGGAGCAGTGGGGCCACAACAAATGTATGTCAAGCCTTTACTTCCTGTGTCATCTGTTAAATGTCTTACCATAACTCTCATGTCTGCCTCCAGTTCCCATCTCAAAGTGCTTTTTTTTGTTTCGCTTCTTCTGTCTATCTCTCTAAAAATAAATAAATACATATACATGTGTACACACACAAAATGGTACATATTACCACCTCAACAAAATTTAAAGATAGGAGCTACTGATGAATGTAACAGTGGCACTGATAAAATACTATATATATATATATATATGGTGCTAATATGTATCTGTTTGTTAACATGGTGCTGAATATCAAATTATCAAAGATAATGTGATGGTGGTGGGACACCATGATACATACAAAACAGCTAGCATTTAACTAAGAAATAGTTTTTTCATCTTTATTATTAAACCTTTTGAAACTGCAAATATGTTCCTATATACAAGTATATATCACAAAATACAACTTAAGAACTGCTGGGCTAATTTTGTATATGTTTTGTATTTAACATTCAGGCAAAACAAACTGTCCAGTTTCAGACTTGATCAACATCTGATAAGAATGAAGGGCACTTGAGTGCTACTCAGTTGGGGCTGTATGTTTTAGAAAAACTCCATCAATTTATCTCATGTCTCATTTTTAACTGTCAGTATATTGTGAGCTGTTTTCATTTCCAAGTGAATTCATGCAACATGGATACATCTGCTGATCACAGTTCTCACTAGAATGTGTGCTTTTGTACCAAGTGTTTCTTTATTAACTAGTAGGTATGTACATTGTCAACCCATGATGTATTTCCTTTCACAAACTGTAATATTAAATTAAATTTCTCATTCCTAGACTAACTAACTGAGACCTGAGAGACACAACACTGTACTAAGACACAGTTGAATTTCAAAGTACTCTCAGGCTGTATTTTGTCTGCTATTTTTTTAATGTTTGTTTTAAGTAATGTTTTTTGTTTAACATTTTAAGCAGATGAAACAAATAATCCATTTTATAATATGCAGAAGTGTGTGACATTTTTTCCCTTGATGGTATCCAATTTGATCTTTCAACTGCTTCTTAGCATTGAATATATCTCCATCTTCTGTCTCTTGTCTTGATGGTGCACTCTGATACTCTTTCCTGTCTATCGCTAGATGTTAACTTCCCACTTATGGCACTGTCTTCCTTCAGTATGACTGTAATACAATAACAATCTGTAAAAAGAAGAAATTTATTTACATGCAAAAAATCTATCATAATTTTCCAGAGTAAAATTAAATTAAGAAATTTTATGGATATGCACAGCCTAACCGAACCCCCTTTCCCCCCAACTATGGGCTCTGTGAACCACCGGTTAAGAAACCCCAGTATAACCATAATTTACAGTTACCCATCACCCTAAACAAAATCAGATTAACAAGTTTTAAAACACAAAAGGTCAAAGTTGACCCATAGAAGATACTGCTGTAGGGGAGTGGAGTGTTAGAGACTTCACCATACTTACAGATTGTCATTGTATTTCAGTATGACTGTATGGGCATGAAGGCTTATGGCAAATAATGAGAAAATTCAATTTTGATACCAACATCATAGATATCATTGAAGCACTATACAAGGACGCAAGCAGTGCTGTTTTTGCAAGCAACGACATTGGAGAATTTTTCAAAACAACTGTAGGAGTTCACCAGGGATGTAGGCTATCCTGTCACCAGTGCTCTTTAATATATATCTAGAACATATTATGCAGGAGGCTCTCTACGATTATAAATCAACCATATCGATTGGATGCCGACCTCTGTGTAATCTACGTTTTGCTGATGATATTGATCTGATAGCTGGAACAGAATCAGAACTTCAAGACCTTACCTCTAGACTGGAGAAAGTAACAAGAACGTATGGGATGGAAATTAATATAGAAAAAAGCAAGATATTGGTGAATAGCCATAAGAAACATGTTCCGACCAACATTACGTTAAATGGGCAAACGTTAGAAGAAGTTAATACCTTTAAATATCTCGGGTCCACTATATGTAGTGATGGAAGATCAAGTAAGGAAATCAAGACAAGACTTGAGATGGCCTCAGCTGCCATGACAAGGTTGAATGTGATCTGGAAAAGTAACATCAGTTTTCCTGTGAAGATCAAATTATACAAATCACTTGTATTATCTATTCTCTTGTATGGGTGTGAGGGCTGGACACTCACTGCAGATACGGAGCGAAGGATTCAGGCTTTCGAGCATAAATGTTATAGAAGAATTTTGCGCATTTGCTATAAAGAGCACAAAACAAATGTCTATGTTAGAGAGAAGATAAACACCTATGCAGGCCACCAAGAACCACTTTTGTCAATAGTGAAACGTCGAAAGCTTGCCTGGTTTGGGCATGTAACTCGTCATGACTCCCTTTCGAAAACGATCCTCCAGGGAACAGTCGAAGGTAAACGGAGAAGAGGAAGGCAAAGAAAATCCTGGGCTGATAACATCAAAGAATGGGCAGGACATGGTTTTTCCACACTTGTACGCATTGCTGAGAATAGAGAGCAGTGGAGGACCCTGTCTGCTGATGCTTCCACCATGGCACCCCTACGACCCATGACGGGTTATGGGTTGAGATGAGATGATGACTGTATGTAAGATTAACAATTTTTTCTTTGTAATAAAGTATGCCAAAAATGTCATTGTGTATATGTACATTCTTTCTAAGGAGTCCTTGGCCTTCAGTGGACAACCTAATGGGTCGTTGGCCTTCAGTGGACTATATATATATTTTCCCAGAATTCACATTGTCAGTGTTATATTTGGTACACAATTCATTCTCTATGTTTATGTTGATATGCCTTCCAAGCTATCTGGCATGTCAGGTTTCACACCCACATTTAAGAAGCACTGCTGTACAGTTAATGGTTGATGCTTTATACTTTGTTGCTGTTCATTTTATTTTGAATTTGTGTATGTCCAAAGTTTGTGTCATTTATTAGTTTTTGTTAATTGTGAACATTTATATGAACTCAATTTTTTTCAGTGGTTTGGTGTATACTAATAAACTGTATTACTAATGTTGCCACGTGTTTTGAGAATTGATTGCTGCAGTGGACTTGTATGGGATGTTTTAGTTTTATGTCATTCCTGTCTTTTTCATGTGTTCCTAGGTCTCCCTCTCTCACCTTAGGGATTACAGAACAAGGACTGCCTGATAATGATGTCAAAAGATTTCATCTCGGTGTGAGTTCTATCCATAAATCTCTAACACTTCACTCCCATCTCTCCATACCAGGCCTAGTATAGTCAAGTCTCTAACACTTCACTCTCATCTCTCCATGCCAGACCTAGTATAGTCAAATCTCTAACACTTCACTCCCATCTCTCCATGCCGGACCTAGTATAGTCAAATCTCTAACACTTCACTCCCATCTCTCCATACCAGACCTAGTATAGTCAAATCTCTAACACTTCACTCACATCTCTCCATACCAGACCTAGTATAGTCAAATCTCTAACACTTCACTCCCATCTCTCCATGCCGGACCTAGTATAGTCAAATCTCTAACACTTCACTCACATCTCTCCATACCAGACCTAGTATAGTCAAATCTCTAACACTTCACTCCCATCTCTCCATACCAGACCTAGTATAGTCAAATCTCTAACACTTCACTCCCATCTCTCCATACCAGACCTAGTATAGTCAAATATCTAACACTTCACTCCCTTACGACAGTATCTACAGTCCCACCATTTATCCCAGGTTTTTTAAAGGTCAAATATGAGGTGACCTAAATTGGGATTTCCATCTGGTCACCTGACTGCCCTCACCTGTTTTAACTTAATATAAAGATTCAAATCATTGGTTGTGTCACTTGCTCCAATTAATAAATGAACCTTTTCACTGACCAGAATGTACTCATTGAGGCTTGGGCAAGTGAGACCAGAGAACAGTTGATAGCGACACAGCATCACCAGAGAACAGTTGATAGCGACACAGCATCACCAGAGAACAGTTGATAATGACACAGCATCACCAGAGAACAGTGGATAGCGACACAGCATCGCCAGAGAACAGTCGATAGCGACACAGCATTACCAGAGCATGACAGTGCTCTAGACATTCGATGTGGGGTAATTAAATCGTCGCTGCAAATTTACTGTTGAAAGCTTACTTAGTCCTTTCTCTTCTGTCGTGAGGTGTAGAGCTTTGGAAAAGACAGCGCCATACTATCTTACTGGCCTGGTTCCAATCTAGTCCTTGGTCCTTCAGAGAATGTCTAAAATTATCCTAGCAAAGTCTAGGTCATCCTGTTGGTCTAGATCCCTGGCTCTTAGTTTCCTTTTCTTACTGTGGTAGCTGATCTTCTCCTATTATGCAGACGTGGCTAAACCATCGTAATTGAGACTGTTCTACTTGGATCTGCAGTGGCTGGGTTTTGAGGCCTTGCCGTATCATCTGGTTGCGAACCATGTCTCTTCTTGTTGCTTTAACCACCTTCTTCACATATCTTATTTCTGAGGGTTGGAGCTGGCTTTTCTGAGTTGTAGCCATTGCCCATGATTAGCATCCATATGTCAAGAAACCAGATTACAAGTACTCGTAATACAAGAGAGAAATTCAGATTAATCTTAAAGGCGACTTACGGAACATGGAATATTATGGCGACACGCTGCTCTACAGTGGAATCCCAAAAACCGAAAGAGCTAACGGGGGTGTAGGCTGTATTGTAGCTAGAAAATGAAAATGATAACATCAAGGGATGGAGCTTTGTCTTGGAGCACATTATGATGCTAAAGTTAAAAGAGGGAAAAACCTTAGTCAACCTTGTCATTGTTTGAAACTCTAGTTTAAAAATGGCTTTTAGTCATAGGTGGAATGTTGCTCCAAGTTGCTGTTTAAAAATGAACATTGTACTATAATTACAACAGAAGCTATAAGAGTTAGAAAAACCGCAAAATAAAATACAATTTAATGTCATCTTTGTTACGCAAGGACATCAACAGTATGGATAAACTGTACACAGTTTATACATTAATATAGAACAGATATGTCATAAACAATGCACATTTCTCAGATTTTTTAGCAGCATATTTCAAATTGGAGTTACCAAAACATAAATTGACAAGTAATTAATCACGTTTAAATTTCTATTACTTCTATTACATAGTGCAAGAGCATAAATTGATAATGGGAATTTTTAAAAAATAAAACCGTTGATGCTGTACACTGTAAACAAAATGTGGAAATATTCTGTTAATATAATGTTTTAATTTATAATATTTATCACAGATACGATTATTAACATTCACAATATTATACACACAAACACTCGTACAACTGGCTCAGTCACTATCTAACAGACAGAACAAGAGTGCAGGTGTGGACAGATAAGCAGAAAGGCAATAATGGAGCATGGAGTATCACATGGTGGGTCCTCTGCCCTACACTCTTCTTTATATATACAAACGATATCACAGACACAGAAAACATCCATAAGAATGTCCACAACTGCCTCTATGCTGATGACCTGGACATGTGGACTTCAGAAGAATACATCACCACAGCAAGAGTGTGCATGCAGGATTCAATGCTAGTCCTTGAATGTTGGTCCAGAAAGTTGCTGCTCAAATTCAATGAAAAACACCAATGCACATTATATTTACCTTGTAAACAAACTACAAAAAGCGAAACTACAACTAAAATGGGCAGACAATACGAGAAGAAGAGACGTCAATGTACTTAGGTATCACACTAGAACACCACATAATATGGAAAACACAAATAATAAAAACAGAGCTGAGTGCAAAACTGTGCAGGACCATCATGACAAAATTATCTAGTACCACATGGGGTGCTGATGAGAACATCCTCAAAATGCTGTACACAGGCAGAGTCAGCCCTGTAATGGAATATAGCATCACAGCCTGGTCGATGGCAGCAAATTTTGACAAAGTAAACAGGCTTCAAAACCAAGCAGTGCCTATCATAACAGGGACCCTAAAATCCACGAAAATCAACCATATGGAAAACATTACAGGGCAACAGTCATAGGAGGACAGACTTGACAGCAGAGTTGTACAACAAGTAGAACAATTTAAGAGACTAACAGAACACCCCATGTGCCAGAGAATGAATAAGCAAGGAAGAGGCAGGCTGAAGTAAACTAACTTTGTGGCTCAAGCAAAAGAAAAAATAACATGCTAGCAAGCTGAGTCACAAAGAAAATACAAGCAAGCACAACTATCCAATTGTGGAAAAGAAGATTGTTTCCTGAGCTAAAATCTGACATTCCAGGCATTGAAAGTAAAGGAACATTGACAGAAATACACAAATGTTTATAGCACTCAAGTATATTGACCAAAAATTTCCAGCTAAGCTCTGGACACAAACATATACTGATGTTTCAGCAATAAACACAGTTGAGAGTAAGGGGGCAAACATCCTCATTAGAATAGAATCCACTCTATAGCAATTGTCACTGGCAAATACTTCAATGCTGAAGCAGAAGCCCTGAAACAGGCAGCAGAAACTCTTATTGAATGTAAAGCTCATGCAGAAAAAAAAAACAAATAGTAATCTTTACAGATGCCTTCTCAGCAATAAGAGCTCTGAAGGGCTACCATGACCCAGGGGATTAAAAGTTCTGATAAACTTTCTGTCACTGGATCTCTCCCCAGCAGTGATGGTCCAATAATAGCCACAACTCACAGTATATTCTGAGAGTCTACAAAGTTATCTACCTTTTGCTCAAGATTACTATTGGCAGAGTGTCAATTGAAGAATGATGCTTTAATTCTAGGGAGTGGTCATGTGATTTTCTGAACCAATCACTATGCTGAACGGACGAACTTTATTTTCAAAGGGTAAAGAATTGGGAACGCAGGCCCATCTGACATTCTGCCCTTCCTCTCTCTCTCATCATGTATACTGCATCCTTTCATCCTCACATTTACACTATAAGCATTATTATGGCATTTATCATTATAAAGTAATATAACAACATACATTTGCAATAATCACCATAATTAAAGTTTGTTTTTAAAATAAACGAAAAAAAAAATAATGAAAAAACAAACAAAAATAAAACTAACAGACAACAAGACTGATAAAAATCAAATTTTGCATACAGTAAATTAGTCACGTGACAGTTGAGACATAATCAGATGGTGTGTGTTATAAGAACTTGTAAAATATTTGAACGGTCTGCTACTGAATGACTAGGGACTCGATGTGTTATCCAGTATATGGGAAAGAATTTACAAGAGGTGAGCAGCTTTGAGTCTCATAACAGATACTGCTACAATGATGCTAGGTTAATCATCATGAGGTGGGGTAAACAGTTACTTTCCTCGCTATCTTTGCTGTACCAAACTGAAGACCAGAATCAGACTAGGTAGATAGATAGACATATATGAAAGCAATTAATTTGCCAAGGGTTGCTGAATGAGTCTGAGCTATTGTGAACTTATGCTTCTAATACTGCATGCTCATCCTTCTTTCTTAGATACTGTTGAATGTACAAATTATCCACATTGTTCTCCATGCATGCCCATTCCAAAGCCAAGAGTTCTAATCCAGATTGTGCAGTGTTTTTCTAATGTATGCTGTCAAGGAGTTGTCTTCTTGGGAAAGAGATTTCTGAATAATATCATGTATGTCTGTATTGATACTTGTATTAATGAGGTCCATTCTTGACATATGTATCCCAATGCAATGAAAGCTCCTCTTGCTTTTTGTATTCTTATTTTGATATCACTGGCTTTCACTCCAACTCTATATTACTGCCAAGATGTGTGTGCAATTCTACAACCTTTAGTGGTGTTTCTTCAAGTTCAAACTTTTTATCATTTCTTGCATTTATTCTCATAATCTTTGTCTTTTCCTTGTGTATTTTCAAGCCCACTTGGTATGACCTCTCATCAAGAATTTTCACTTTCTCTTGCATCTGATTATGGTTAAGGGACAGAAGAGCCAAGTCATCTGCAAAATCCAGATCATCAAGCTGTTTAGTCAGATTCCACTAAATTTCATTTCTGCTGTATGATGTCAATGTTTTCATAACCCAATCTATTGCTAGTAAGAAAAGAAATGGAGACAAGAGGCATCCCTGTCTCACTCCTGTTCTAATTCTAAACAGTTCTGTAAGTTGTCCTTCATGAAGAACTCTGCATGTCATGTCTTTATAGGTCTTCTTTATTAAGTTAATGATCGTCATGGCAACTCCATAATGCCTCATCAATTTCCAAAGTGATTCTCTGTCTACACTGTCAAATGCCATTTCATAATCTGATCAACAGTTTACTTTTGTAGCTGATTTGTAGCTCCTCTTCTATTGGCTGAATGTTTAGGGAATTTGTTGAAGCCGGTCTTTTGAGAAGTTGCTGTGGTGTTCAGTCGTCAGTTAAGTTGCTGAGATTTGCTTTTGTAGATAGGTGGCTGTGCCATTTGGAAGGTCCTGTGTTTGATTCTCCAGTGATCCTCTTACTTCTGATGTTTTCCTGTTGTCTGGTTTTTGACTTCTTTATTTCTCATGAGTGTCTGAAACATACTTTTGTGTGTATTATTTATTTACTGTTTGCAGGACTTGGGTTTCCCTCTTTAATTATTTAAATGTTTGAAAATAATGTGTAAGTAACTGGTTCTACATTTTTTTCATGGAAAACCTCAATAACTCTTACTTACTTACTTAGTCGTTCCTCTTCTACCGTGAGGTGTAGAGGTTTGGAAGAGAGAGCGCCAGACTATCCTATCGGCTGTCTTCTTCCTGGCCTGGTTCCATTCTAGTCCTCGGTCCTTCAAAGATTGTCTAATGTTGTCCTCCCAGCGGACTCTGGGTCTTCCTGGAGGTCTGGATCCCTGGCTCTTTGTTTCCCATGCTTGTCGTGGTAGCCAATCTTCTCCCATTCTGCAGACATGGCCAAACCATCTTAGTTGGGACTGTTCTATTTGGGTCTGCAGCGGGTGGGATTTTAGGCCTTGACGTATCGTCTGGTTGCGGACCATGTCTCTTCTTGTTACTTCAACCACCTTCCTCAGATACCTCATTTCTGAGGTTTGAATCTGGCTTTTGTGGGTTGTAGTCATTGCCCATGACTCGCATCCGTATGTCAAGACTGGGACATAGGTGGAGCGGTATACAGCCATCTTCGTTTTCTTACCAACCTCTTTCTTGCTGAGGAATCCTCGATTTATGGCCTGAAAAAGTCTCCCAGCCGCTGCTTTTCGAGTGGCCAACTCTTCTTTGATGCCCCCCTTTCGGTCTATAATAGCTCCGAGATATTTAAAGTGGTCGACCTGCTCCAGGACCTGTTCTCCCAACTTAATCTGATGTTTTCTTTCTTCTCGTGATATCACCATGGATTTTGTTTTAGAGCTGCTTATGACCATCCCTCTCTTCTCCAGCTCTTCCTTCCAGACTTGCAGGTTGGATTGGAGATGTGTCTCTGATTTAGCAATCAGGACAACATCATCAGCAAATGCTAGCTCTGAAATACAGACCTGTCTCATCTTCCAGTACCCCACTGAATACTTTCTTGTTCTCTCCTTACATGCCTTGATGACATCGTCCATGAGGAGTATGAAAAGATAAGGTGACAGGATATCGCCTTGTCTTACACCAGTGGTGGTCCTGAACTCTTCTGACTTATGGTTTGCTGTCCTCACATAATTTCTGCAAGACTTGTAGAAGCTCTGTATAGCATGAATCAGAGGTGCTGGAATGTTCTTCCTTGCCAAACAGTCCCAAAGTTTGCTCCAGGGGACCCTGTCAAACGCCTTTTCCAGATCTATGAAACAAAGATGGATCTCACTCTTGTACTCAAGGGCCTTTTCACTCAGCTGCCTGAGTGTGAAGATTAGGTCTTGAGTACTTCGGTTTGCTCGGAATCCGCACTGGGCTTCATCCAATTGTGGCTCAGCTAGGCATCGGAGTCTCTGCTCTAGGATTCTAGAGTAGATTTTACCAGGGACACTGAGAAGGGATATGCCTCTGTGGTTTCCACATTGTCGATTGTCACCCTTTTTGAAAATCGGTGTTATGATGGCAATCTCCCAATCCTTTGGTATGGCCTTGTTGCACCATGCTGCCTGTAGGACCCTTAGGAGTAATAGGTCGCCTGATGCTCCCATGTACTTAACCATTTCTGGTGTTATACCATCATGCCCTGCTGCTTTGCCCATCTTGATTTTCTCCAGTGCTGCCTTCAGTTCTTCCATCTTTATGTCATCTTCATCACCATTTGTATCCTCTTCTGTGCTAGTGGTTATCATTTCTGATGCTCTACCTTGCTCACCATCAAAGAGTTCTGAGAAATATTCTTTCCATCTTTCCATTACTTCCTTCGGGGCAGTAATCAATTTGCCTTGCTTGTCCTTTATAAATTTAAGAGGGCATTGTTTTTCCTTCCTCATGTTCTTTAGGGTCTTATAGAACAATTTCTGGTTTTCTTGCGCATCCTTTTCTAGCTTTTCTCCAAATTCTTCCCAGGACTTCTGTTTTGCTGCTAGCACCTTGTTCTTTGCTTCTGTTCTGAGTATCACATATTCTCTATATTTCTCTATTTGTCCTGCTGCGTTTTTAGCTCCTAAATATTGTTTCCATGCCATTTTCTTCTCTCTTATTTTCTCTTTGACTTCCTCTGTCCACCAAGGTGTCCTCTTTCTCTTGTTCCCAAGTCGGACTTCACCACATGCTTCTGCAGCAGCTGTCTTTATGATGTCCTTGAATTTAAGCCTCAGGGTTTCCAAGTCATCAGGTTGTTCTTCTGTGTTTCTCACCGCTGTAGCAATAAGCCTCTGATATCTGGTCTTAATTTCTGGCTCTTTCAGCTTGTAGGTCTTAATGCTCACGTTCGTTTACTTTGTTTCTTGCGTGGTGCTGGGCAGTTCCTAGGCTGAGCAACTCTTTCAGTTGTTCTTTTGATTGTAAGCAGGTAGTGATCACTTCCAATCTCTGGCCCCCTCCAGACTCTAGCATCCCGGACATATTTGAATGAGCTCCTCCTAACAATGGCATAGTCGATCACTGACTTCTCATTCTTTGTTGGTTCACACCTAGTGTATGCATGTATGCGCTTATGGGGGAACTTTGTGTTGGTAATGATCAGATTCTGCTCACTGCAGAATCTGGGGAGTCGCTTTCCATTGTCATTGAGAGTATCTTCTCCATATCTTCCGATAACTCCACCCCATCTAGCATGGTCATTTCCAACTCTGGCATTGAAATCTCCGAGCATGATAACTTCATCTAGGCAGTCATCCACTGTCCTTTGAAGCAGCTCGAAGAATTCTTCCTTGACCTCTGCTCTCTCATCCTCATTTGGCCCATACACTATGACCAGGTTGACTATGGTTTCTCCTTCTTTTAGTTTTACAACCATAATGCGCTCCGAGACAAAGTTCCATCCCTTGATACTATCTTTCTGTTTTTTGGCCACAATGCAACCCACGCCCCTTTAGCTCTTTCAGATGTGGGTACACCATTGTATAGCAGAGTGTTGCCATCGAGATCAATGACTCCTTGTCCCTTTTTCTTTGTTTCGGTAATAGCCAGGATTTCTAGTTTTGCTTTCCTCATCTCTTCCATCAGCTCCTCTTCTTTCCCATTTATACTTCTTGTGTTCCATGTTCCATAAGTCGTAGTCCGTAGTCCGTTCCAGTTCGTCGCCTTTAGAATCAGTCCGGTTTTCTCTCTTATATTGCTTGTAATCATAGTTTAAGACAAACAGGTGATTGGCCTGTTGTGCCTTTGCATGGTGGAGGGGCTGCCTCCTTACAGCCTCCATGCAGGCCGCCCTCCTCCTTTTTCATCCGGGCTTGTGACCGGCATAGGCGCTCAATAACTCACAGAACACTAATGTTCTATGGAAAACAGTTTGAGAAACGCTAATGTAAAGAATTGTGGTAACATGAGAACTGTCTTTTATTTCCATTTCCAAATTTCATAAATCTCTTGTAATCTCTCATTAACATGGTCAGACTTCTTTGTATGAAAGTTCTGTGTTAGACTGAAGTCTTAATCATCTTATTTGGCTGGAGACACCAAAGATATGGATATGTTCCTTCAGCTCCAGATAAACTTTAAATTTTCATCAAGTCATAATCCATGAATTTTTTTTAAAAATCATGTTTTTTCTTTCCCATTCTAAATCTTTTAATGACTGTATCTGAGCTTTCATACCATTTATAGATATTTATAAATTATTACAAATGTATCTGACTCTAGCCATTGCTAACAGGATGTTATTGATTCTAGAAATTGGGTTTCTCTAAATTCACTATCTGCCTTGTAACTTTCAAACGTCTTTTTCCATGATCACCCCCAATTTTAAGCCATACTTCATCTTCTGGTATACAATTATTATGCAGTGATAATAAGCACTCCCTCTTGTAATCACTGAGGAACCCACAGAAACAAAATGACATAAAACATTAATACTTACCAATGATGCCTCTAGCCTTTGCCCACCTCTCATCAACATTTAAAAAAAATATTTTTTTTTTAACTGTCTGGAATCCTTAGATTTTAAGATATTAACTAGTAAATGTGTCATCCTTGATAATATTTTCCTCTAATGATGATGATGTTTTGTAACAGCTGCTACAAAACAAAATAATATAATAAAACAATGTCAATCCACATAAGGTTAATATTTTGTCTGAAGTTAAGTTCTAGGAAATTATTTAGTCCAGTGCTTATCAGGAATACATTGAAACTGGCTTAAATGTCATGATTTTTTAAGCCAAAGTCAGCTGATATTTCCCACCAAAATAAATGATGCTCTGTTTGCTGGTTAAAAAGATTTATTGCCTTCAGATCAAGAGAAAGGGCATGCAACTAAAGTAGTGATCTTTTAGAAGGCACAAACTGCTGTGAGTAAATGCTGCACCACAAACATCAGACTTATAAGGCTTCTCTCCTGTATGTACTCATTTATGACTTTGTAGACTACCAATTCAGTAAATGCTGCACCACAAACATCACACTTGTAAGGCTTCTCTCCTGTATGTACTCATTTATGATTTTGTAGACTACCATTACAGTAAATGCTGCACCACAAACATCAGACTTATAAGTTTTCTCTCCTGTATGTACTAATTTATGACTTTGTAGACTACCACTACAGTAAATGCTGCACCACAAACATCAGACTTATAAGGATTCTCTCCTGTATGTACTAATTTATGACTTTGTAGACTACCACTACAGTAAATGCTGCACTACAAACATCACACTTGTAAGGCTTTTTTCCTGTATGTACTTGTTAAGTCATGTTTTTGAGTAAGAGTTAAGTGTTTTGGATTCTTACGTACGGGTCTGATTTTTTATAGACATGCGAGTAAGCACGTTTAAAGTTATGAGATGATTTTTTACTTGGGTGCTTTGTACGCTATATGTTTTGAACATAGCTCAACTGAGTAGGTGTTAGTTTTTTAAAAATTAAAGAAAGTGTTCAAACGTTCTGAGTAGTTGGGGGAGAGATATGGGTGAGCTGGGCTCACATGTCAGGCAGTTAGTTCGCACTTGAGCGAACTTATACTGAGAAACTATAATCTCAGTCAGTATGTATCTGGCAGAGCTTCGAGACGGGATAGTCTCGCGAGTGTGACCAGAGTGTTTTTGTGAAGGGAAGAGTTTAATATATTATTTAAATGCCATGGATTATTAGTTATGACGAATTGCTATTTATGCAACCAATTCCCTATATTATTGCTACTAATTCTATGTAGGATGTATCACTGTTTATGCGATCAGATGCATTCTGGATTATTACCACATGTTTGACATTGTAACTCTTACAATGATTGACTGTTCATCAATTTGCTGTTCATGCAATCAGATGCATTCTGGATTATTACCACATATTTGACATTATTCATGATGGACTGTTGGCATCTATTTTTGCCATTATAACTTGTGACAATGTATTGTTCGTGGTGTCAACATAACTATTGTAAATAAACTGTGTATAAGTTGAGAACTAGTTTATCTATTTCCTGACCCAACATTACTGTTGTGTGGGTGACATTAGATGTACACAAACCTAAAGAACTCATATGACATTTGCTCATATATATTTACACACCTGTCGGCCACTAATAGTAAGCCCAACCTTACTGACATCATCCTTGTCAGTGGTACTACACCACAACACCCACCACAAACATTCAACTATAACAGAAACACTAACAGAACAGCCTGTAACGAAAACAGCCTGTAACGAAAACAGACAGTAATAGAAGTGGTGGCCAGTGATATGGGGTTTTGATACCAAGAACAGAAATAGGATCTAACAGAAGTGTAACAGCATTCCTCAGAACAACCACTAACATAATTTTTTGTGATATACAAGTCAAGTTACACAGTATTGTCAGTGTGAGTTTTCATGTACGAGTTTTTCAACTAGACGTCAACCAGTTCGTTTCAAGGACCTGAGAAGCTAGGAGATCCAGTCTACAGACGGTGTGAGACCCGATGCCCATTGTTGTCATTGTCACAAAGGCCGGGAGATCTTTTTTTTTGAAGATAAGTGGTTTTTGTATGTGCACTGTGCCACTGTTATATGTTAACGAGCCTTTCTTGATAGCGTGTACTGTTTGTTCTATTTAGTTTTTTATGTTCCATGTTTATGCAGTTTGGTTAGGAGGTGTCTTATGGTAAGAAACATCCCAGTTTTCATTCCAGGGCCTATGTAAGCATTCTTTAGGGACATTCTTGCAGATTTCCCACAGTGGAAATTCCAGCGAATTTTTGCTGAAGGATTTTCAGTCCACTGTGTCTGTTGATCTGTGACACCATTGTTTAGGTGTGACGAGCTGTTTTATTGTCGTTATTGTGGTAATTTTTCTCTGTGCCTTAGTTTCTTGATTAATTTGTTTCTGATTGTCATTCTCAATCTTACCATCATTTATTTCTATACAAATTTTTTGTTTATACACTGTGCTTTTGGTTGTCTTGTAACTCCTCTTGCAGTGTCATTGCACTTTTTGCAATATGTTTTCTTTAGTTCTGCTTTCTTGTTTATTTGATTCTGCGAACGTTATCATTTGTCTTGGGTATTTCGTCTTGGTTTTTGTCATTTTCCGTACCTTCATGTATTTCTTGCCTTAATGTTCTACACTTAATAATTGATTTATAATTATATGCTATATTTGTTTACAAGTTCTATTAACAAGGACTTGCCACCCACTAATTAGGGATAAGATTAACTTCTTAGATAATATCTTAGATAAGTTAACTACTTATAAAATTAGGCATAATGTCTAGTTTGGACTATTTCATTAAGCAAGGGAAGGCGCTTGGTATGGAGACTGAGGAATTGAAACAATTTGCACTTGTTGAGTAAGCAAAAGTACAGGAAGCTGAAAATAAGAAACTTCAAACAGAGGCGGAAGATAAAAAAACTCCAAATGGAAAAACATAAACTTCAAATGGAAACTGAAAAATATAAACTTCAAATGGAAGCTACTGAGAACGAAAACTGTAGACTTCACGAGCAAAAGTTGTTTTCTATGGAACTGGAGAAAATGAAGGTATTGAATGAAAATAATACACACAATGCTGCGGACACTCAAGCAACTTCACATAGGACCAATTCTAATTTTTATAAGATCAGATTGCCTCCTTTTTGACCTATCTCCAATGACGTCTTATTCTATCTGTATAGATTTGAACACACATGTGAGTCTCACAAAATAGATAAGTCGGAATACTGTACACGACTTATGGAACTACTTTCAGGTGAAGCTATGACAGCTGTAAGTATGTTGGAAGGTCCTGATAAGAATAACTACGATACTGTCAGAGCTGTGTTATTTAAAAAAATACCAACTTGATGAAGACGGCTACCACCTCCGCTTTAAATCTCTGTTGCCGGGGACTGGAAAAGATTTTTCTGAATTTATAGCAAATATTTGTCTTACGTTCTCACGTTTTATGGCTGTATACTGCTCCACCTATGTCCCAGTCTTGACATATGGATGCGAGTCATGGGCAATGACTACAACCCACAAAAGCCAGATCCAAACTTCAAAAATGAGTTATCTGAGGAAGGTGGTTGAAGTAACAAGAAGAGACATGGTCCGCAACCAGACGATACATCAAGGCCTAAAATCCCACCCGCTGCAGACCCAAATAGAACAGTCCCAACTAAGATGGCTTGGCCATGTCTGCAGAATGGGAGAAGATCGGCTACCACGACAAGCATGGGAAACAAAGAGCCAGGGATCCAGACCTCCAGGATGACCCAGAGTCCACTGGGAGGACAACATTAGACAATCTTTGAAGGACCGAAGACTAGAATGGAGCCAGGCCAGTAAGAAGACAGCTGATAGAATAGTCTGGCGCTCTCTCTTCCAAACCTATACACCTCACGGTAGAAGGGGAACGACTAAGTAAGTAAGTACGTTCTCACGTTGGGTTGAGCTCTCAAAGACTGAGCTTACATATGAAGTCCTCATGGACTTATTGCTTTGTGACAAAGTCATGTCATCAGTTAACACTTCTTTTCTTTCCTTTCTACATGAACGAAAGCCTACAAACTTGAACGATATGGAACAATATTGTCGCTAATACGTAATGGAACACCCAAATGTAATTGTTGGCCACTCTCAATCAGAGAAGGTTTATCCATGGCTTCGGCATTACCATATGGTTCTAATTTTCGCAGTAGATCACAAAGTGTTGATCGCAATTTTGGTAGGGGAGATTATCGTGATTTTAGACAGTAGCAAGGGAGTCCATCACATAGTAATTCTCCTTTTCCAAGAAACTGGAGACAATTTAATGGACCTCAACATTTTGGCTCCAACAATTCAGGAAATTTCGGTAGGGATAACTACATTAGAAATTATCAACCTTACTGTAATTTTTCTCAAAACCAACAACATTCACAAAATAGGTATTTTGATCCAAGAGGTAATAGTAATCACAACAATGCTAACTGGGGTACAAATCAGAATAAGTCCCAATAGAGGAAATAATGGTCCCAATAGAGATAATAGTCATGATCGATCTCAATATAGTGGTAGATCTCCAAATGATAGATCGCATCGCCATGCTAACTCTGCTCAACAGGAGCCTCAGGTTATTGTTAATCAGGGTAACAATAATAATAAGGTTAATGCTACGGCTTGTTCTGCTTTTGATTTCAATCGAGCATCTCAGTGCTTTGAGTGCACAACTTTATTCCAGCCTAAAGCAGTGACTACCTTGAGTTGCGGTCATCCTTAACCTAGTCTACTGACTATTTCAGGCTTGTCTGCACATGACGGATCAGGCTCTTTAACACTACACAGGGGATTTGTGAATAGTAATCCCATCTCAGTACTCTTTGATTCTGGATGCACGACTGTTGGGATTAGACAGTCTCTAGTTCATCCATCTTGTGCAATGGGTAATATGGTGAAATGTGTGACATTCGGTGGGACAGTTGAGACTTTTCCGACTGCCATAGTCCACATTGCCACACCGTTTTTCACTGGTTATATACACGCATGTATGCTCAGAGCGCCTATCGCCGACCTTACAGTCAGATAGATACATGGTATAAAGATGTGTACGCTGGTACAAATTGCTGCTTGGGAACAGCAACATCACCTTACTAATACAACCTTAACAACTATGCCAAAATCTTATCACCAGGTACATTCTGCTAACGTGATACATTCTGCTAATGTGGTGCATTCTTGCAGTATTGATGATACGATTGTTCATCATACTAATTTTGGTGCTTCTTTTAGCCCAGTTCGATATACCTCAATACGTCATTACTCTAACTTTGATTCTTCTTTAAGTAGTATTATAGAAGATCCTTTGGTTTTGTCTGACACACACACTAACTTTATCGCTATGACTGAATCTACATCCAGTCACGTTGATTGCAACTTCTTTTCTGTTATGACTAGTGTTTTCTTTGGCACATGTATGGACTTAGCTGTCAGTACATATCTATACCTTATGAGTTTCTTTACCTTTCTTATTGGGCCGGTTAGCTCAGTATCTTCGTGTTTTTTGACTTGTTGTCGCACGTTCTGCTTTCCTTTTAAACTTCGACATAGGTCCAAGTTTACTACTGTCTGCTTTTACATCTTTATGGTATATTTCTTGCTTTTTTCTTTGCCCAGTACACAGGCTATGACTTCAGTTCAGCCTTTGAGATATACGCCTTTGTCAACTGCATTTCCTTTGTCTTGCGCAAAATCTCAGATTGTCAGTCATCATGGCACTCTTAGTACTTTACCTATTGACGGGGGTACCAATCGTGTATTCATGACTTTTCCATACATCATTGCATGCTGCTATCTTTCTCTGACACTTTTATCGCCCAATATTATTGATAATTTCAATTCAGTCAGTGCTACTTTCACTGCTACCCTTTCTCGTTTATCGGAGGAAGGTTTGACTAACATCATACAGTGGTCTGAAGTTTGGATGGCCACCTTTGGTAGGTTAAAGTTAAAGTTAATTCTTTTCTCTAATAATATCCTACCATTACCAAACAGGAATTTTCATTTGATTATTTGCAGGAACGCCTTATCAATGGTAATCGGAGCTGTTATACGTGTCTTCATACCATTGACTGAATTTGAGCGTCAATATTCTGCAATAGACATCAATATGTTGCCCAATTCAAGATCTACAAGATACGTTGTTGCCTTGAGCCCATTTGACTGTACCATTCAAGCCATTCAGAATTCTGATTCTGCAGTGAAGGATTTTGGTCTCAACACGCTCACAAGACTTTCCAAGGCCGCTGGAGCTTTGACATTGTGTTCTATGACTTTCATGTGACATGTTATTAGAATATTATTCATAAACGACAATGTGTTGATGAGCATTGTACGAGTGACAATAGTATTGACTATAGTATTTCAAAGTGACAATAGTTTTGACTATAGTATTTAAAAGTGACAATAGTACTATAGTATTTAAACTTCACGCATCATTACGATTCATTTCGGTGGTGAACATTTACCAAGTGTGTGTTTTTTCTTTTTTTCTGACATTGTTATTTATTTTCATTACCTAGCCTTAGTTGTGCCCAATAGTAACTGTTTTACCACATGTTTGACATTGTAACTCTTACAATGATTGACTGTTCATCAATTCGCTGTTCATGCGATCAGATGCATTCTGGATTATTACCACATATTTGACATTATTCATGATGGATTGTTGGCATCTGTTTTTGCCGTTATAACTTGTGACAATGTACTGTTCTTGGTGTCAACGTTACTATTGTAAATAAACTGTTTATAAGTTGAGAACTAGTTGGTCTATTTCCTGACCCAACGTTACTGTTGCGTGGGTGACATTAGATGTATACAAACCTAAAAAACTCATGACATTCGCTCATATACATATTTACACACCTGTCAGCCACTAACAGTAAGACCGACATTACTGACATCGTCCTTGTCAGTGGTACTACACCACAACACCCACCACAAACATTCAACTATAACAAAAACACTAACAGAACAGCTTGTAATGAAAACAGACAGTAACAGTACTCATTTATGATTTTGTAGACTACCACTACAGTAAATGCTGCACCACAAACATCAGACTTATAAGGATTCTCTCCTGTATGTACTCATTTATGATTTTGTAGACTACCACTACAGTAAATGCTGCACCACAAACATCAGACTTATAAGTCTTCTCTCCTGTATGTACTCATTTATGATTTTGTAGACTACCACTACAGTAAATGCTGCACCACAAACATCAGACTTATAAGGATTCTCTCCTGTATGTACTCATTTATGATTTTGTAGACTACCACTACAGTAAATGCTGCACCACAAACATCAGACTTATAAGTCTTCTCTCCTGTATGTACTCATTTATGATTTTGTAGACTACCACTACAGTAAATGCTGCACCACAAACATCAGACTTATAAGGATTCTCTCCTGTATGTACTCATTTATGATTTTGTAGACTACCACTACAGTAAATGCTGCACCACAAACATCAGACTTATAAGTCTTCTCTCCTGTATGTACTCATTTATGATTTTGTAGACTACCACTACAGTAAATGCTGCACCACAAACATCAGACTTATAAGTCTTCTCTCCTGTATGTACTCATTTATGATTTTGTAGACTACCACTACAGTAAATGCTGCACCACAAACATCAGACTTATAAGGATTCTCTCCTGTATGTACTCATTTATGATTTTGTAGACTACCACTACAGTAAATGCTGCACCACAAACATCAGACTTATAAGGATTCTCTCCTGTATGTACTCATTTATGATTTTGTAGACTACCACTACAGTAAATGCTGCACCACACACATCAGACTTATAAGTCTTCTCTCCTGTATGTACTCATTTATGATTTTGTAGACTACCACTACAGTAAATGCTGCACCACACACATCAGACTTATAAGTCTTCTCTCCTGTATGTACTCATTTATGATTTTGTAGACTACCACTACAGTTAATGCTGCACCACAAACATCAGACTTATAAGTCTTCTCTCCTGTATGTACTAATTTATGATTTTGTGGGTTGTAGTCATTGCCCATGACTCGCATCCGTATGTCAAGACTGGGACATAGGTGGAGCGGTATACAGCCATCTTCGTTTTCTTACCAACCTCTTTCTTGCTGAGGAATCCACGATTTATGGCCTGAAAAAGTCTCCCAGCCGCTGCTTTTCGAGGGGTTATCTTACTCAATAAATGGGAGCCGCGCTGGTGTAATGGCTTCGGCGTTGTACTGGCGACCAGGTGTTCATGGTTCAAACCCGGGCGTCGGCGTTTGAAGAAATGTTTACGGCCGGAAATTTGACTGAATAGCCTGAACGGCTCCTGTGATAAACCCTCTGTGGATGGGAAGGAGCGAAGCTCCTGACCGGGTTGGAAGGAAAGTCCTCAGGTTCCCCAGCCTCGCAATGACATGTCATTGGGCCGAAGGGCTGAAAGCCCAAGTGCCGCTGGTTACGGAAAAAAAAAAAAAAAAAAAAAAAGCAATCAATGACCAACACATCTCATTGTGCCTTGTAGGGCAGCAACAAACTGTCTCTACTTTGGTCCTGATAAAGCAATCAATGACCAACACATCTCATTGTACCTTGTAGGGCAGCAACAAACTGTCTCTACTTTGGTCCTGATAAAGCAATCAATGACCAACACATCTCATTGTGCCTTGTAGGGCAGCAACAAACTGTCTCTACTTTGGTCCTGATAAAGCAATCAATGACCAACACATCTCATTGTGCCTTGTAGGGCAGCAACAAACTGTCTCTACTTTGCTTGTTCAACAGCCATCCTTCATGTGCTGCCCCAGCTTTGGTTCATGCTTAACATTTCAGCCTCCACAGTTTGCCATCACGTGGCTTTTTGCCATCCTTGCTTTCACTTTCCATCTGTAGTCCATAGCATGGCAGTTCTGGTGATGGTGTCAGGACCTCTTCTGAGGATGTGATCAACCCAATTCCAATGTTTACCCACTACAATGGTGTGCATGTCTTGGTGACTCATCACCTATAAAGTCATCAAAGAATGTTCTTGGCTGGTGATGGTGTTCGGCCAGAAAATTAAAAAAATTTTCCTTATGCAAATTTCTCATTGAAATTGCCAACAGTTACATGAAAGGATACATGCAGGGGAAGTGTAATGTTTGTGGTGTAGCATTTACTGTCAGAGGTAGTCTACAAAAACATAAAAGAATGCGTACAGGACAGATACCTTACAAGTGTGATGTTTGTGATGTAGCATTTACTGTGACAAGTAACTTACAAAAATATAAGAGAATACATACAGATATTAAGCATTACATGTGTGATGTCTGTGAGGCTTCATTTACTCAAAGAGGTTGCCTACAAAATTATATAAGACTGCAAACAGGAGAGAGCCTAACAGCTGTAATGTTTTTTGGTTCAGCATTTACACAGAGAGATATTCCACAAAATCATAAATGAGTACATACAGGAAAGAAGCCTTATAAGTCTGATGTTTGTGGTGCTGCATTTACTGTAGGAGCTGCGGTAGCATAATGGTTAGTGCACTGGCTTCATAGTGCAGTGGTCTTTGGTTCGATCCCCAGATGAGGTGGGAATTTTTTAGGCCACAAATGGCTCCTGGGTCGACCCAGCCCCAAATGGGTACCAGAGCAACTCTAGGACGTTTAAGGCAGCCAGCATGATGCCGACCACATCACCCCTAGTGTGCCGACGGTCAAGATAATATGGGCCTCAATGGGCGTGTAATGGGTTCCTTTACCTTTACTTTTTATTTACTGTAGTGGTAGTCTACAAAATCATAAATGAGTACATACAGGAGAGAAGACTTATAAGTCTGATGTTTGTGGTGCAGCATTTACTGTAGTGGTAGTCTACAAAATCATAAATGAGTACATACAGGAGAGAAGACTTATAAGTCTGATGTTTGTGGTGCAGCATTTACTGTAGTGGTAGTCTACAAAATCATAAATGAGTACATACAGGAGAGAAGACTTATAAGTCTGATGTTTGTGGTGCAGCATTTACTGTAGTGGTAGTCTACAAAATCATAAATGAGTACATACAGGAGAGAAGACTTATAAGTCTGATGTGTGTGGTGCAGCATTTACTGTAGTGGTAGTCTACAAAATCATAAATGAGTACATACAGGAGAGAAGACTTATAAGTCTGATGTTTGTGGTGCAGCATTTACTGTAGTGGTAATCTACAAAATCATAAATGAGTACATACAGGAGAGAAGACTTATAAGTCTGATGTTTGTGGTGCAGCATTTACTGTAGTGGTAGTCTACAAAATCATAAATGAGTACATACAGGAGAGAAGACTTATAAGTCTGATGTTTGTGGTGCAGCATTTACTGTAGTGGTAGTCTACAAAATCATAAATGAGTACATACAGGAGAGAAGACTTATAAGTCTGATGTTTGTGGTGCAGCATTTACTGTAGTGGTAATCTACAAAATCATAAATGAGTACATACAGGAGAGAAGACTTATAAGTCTGATGTTTGTGGTGCAGCATTTACTGTAGTGGTAGTCTACAAAATCATAAATGAGTACATACAGGAGAGAAGACTTATAAGTCTGATGTTTGTGGTGCAGCATTTACTGTAGTGGTAATCTACAAAATCATAAATGAGTACATACAGGAGAGAAGACTTATAAGTCTGATGTTTGTGGTGCAGCATTTACTGTAGTGGTAATCTACAAAATCATAAATGAGTACATACAGGAGAGAAGACTTATAAGTCTGATGTTTGTGGTGCAGCATTTACTGTAGTGGTAATCTACAAAATCATAAATGAGTACATACAGGAGAGAAGACTTATAAGTCTGATGTTTGTGGTGCAGCATTTACTGTAGTGGTAGTCTACAAAATCATAAATGAGTACATACAGGAGAGAAGACTTATAAGTCTGATGTGTGTGGTGCAGCATTTACTGTAGTGGTAGTCTACAAAATCATAAATGAGTACATACAGGAGAGAAGACTTATAAGTCTGATGTGTGTGGTGCAGCATTTACTGTAGTGGTAGTCTACAAAATCATAAATGAGTACATACAGGAGAGAATCCTTATAAGTCTGATGTTTGTGGTGCAGCATTTACTGTAGTGGTAGTCTACAAAATCATAAATGAGTACATACAGGAGAGAAGACTTATAAGTCTGATGTGTGTGGTGCAGCATTTACTGTAGTGGTAGTCTACAAAATCATAAATTAGTACATACAGGAGAGAAGCCTTATAAGTCTGATGTTTGTGGTGCAGCATTTACTGTAGTGGTAGTCTACAAAATCATAAATGAGTACATACAGGAGAGAAGACTTATAAGTCTGATGTGTGTGGTGCAGCATTTACTGTAGTGGTAGTCTACAAAATCATAAATTAGTACATACAGGAGAGAAGCCTTATAAGTCTGATGTTTGTGGTGCAGCATTTACTGTAGTGGTAGTCTACAAAATCATAAATGAGTACATACAGGAGAGAAGACTTATAAGTCTGATGTGTGTGGTGCAGCATTTACTGTAGTGGTAGTCTACAAAATCATAAATGAGTACATACAAGAGAGAAGACTTATAAGTCTGATGTGTGTGGTGCAGCATTTACTGTAGTGGTAGTCTACAAAATCATAAATGAGTACATACAGGAGAGAAGACTTATAAGTCTGATGTTTGTGGTGCAGCATTTACTGTAGTGGTAGTCTACAAAATCATAAATGAGTACATACAGGAGAGAAGACTTATAAGTCTGATGTGTGTGGTGCAGCATTTACTGTAGTGGTAGTCTACAAAATCATAAATGAGTACATACAGGAGAGAAGACTTATAAGTCTGATGTGTGTGGTGCAGCATTTACTGTAGTGGTAGTCTACAAAATCATAAATGAGTACATACAGCAGAGAAGACTTATAAGTCTGATGTGTGTGGTGCAGCATTTACTGTAGTGGTAGTCTACAAAATCATAAATGAGTACATACAGGAGAGAAGACTTATAAGTCTGATGTTTGTGGTGCAGCATTTACTGTAGTGGTAGTCTACAAAATCATAAATGAGTACATACAGGAGAGAAGACTTATAAGTCTGATGTGTGTGAGGCAGCATTTACTGTAGTGGTAGTCTACAAAATCATAAATGAGTACATACAGGAGAGAAGACTTATAAGTCTGATGTGTGTGGTGCAGCATTTACTGTAGTGGTAGTCTACAAAATCATAAATGAGTACATACAGGAGAGAAGACTTATAAGTCTGATGTGTGTGGTGCAGCATTTACTGTAGTGGTAGTCTACAAAATCATAAATGAGTACATACAGGAGAGAAGACTTATAAGTCTGATGTGTGTGGTGCAGCATTTACTGTAGTGGTAGTCTACAAAATCATAAATGAGTACATACAGGAGAGAAGACTTATAAGTCTGATGTGTGTGGTGCAGCATTTACTGTAGTGGTAGTCTACAAAATCATAAATGAGTACATACAGGAGAGAAGACTTATAAGTCTGATGTTTGTGGTGCAGCATTTACTGTAGTGGTAGTCTACAAAATCATAAATGAGTACATACAGGAGAGAAGACTTATAAGTCTGATGTGTGTGGTGCAGCATTTACTGTAGTGGTAGTCTACAAAATCATAAATGAGTACATACAGGAGAGAAGACTTATAAGTCTGATGTGTGTGGTGCAGCATTTACTGTAGTGGTAGTCTACAAAATCATAAATGAGTACATACAGGAGAGAAGACTTATAAGTCTGATGTGTGTGGTGCAGCATTTACTGTAGTGGTAGTCTACAAAATCATAAATGAGTACATACAGGAGAGAAGACTTATAAGTCTGATGTTTGTGGTGCAGCATTTACTGTAGTGGTAGTCTACAAAATCATAAATGAGTACATACAGGAGAGAAGACTTATAAGTCTGATGTGTGTGGTGCAGCATTTACTGTAGTGGTAGTCTACAAAATCATAAATGAGTACATACAGGAGAGAAGACTTATAAATCTGATGTGTGTGGTGCAGCATTTACTGTAGTGGTAGTCTACAAAATCATAAATGAGTACATACAGGAGAGAAGACTTATAAGTCTGATGTTTGTGGTGCAGCATTAACTGTAGTGGTAGTCTACAAAATCATAAATGAGTACATACAGGAGAGAAGACTTATAAGTCTGATGTGTGTGGTGCAGCATTTACTGTAGTGGTAGTCTACAAAATCATAAATGAGTACATACAGGAGAGAAGACTTATAAGTCTGATGTGTGTGGTGCAGCATTTACTGTAGTGGTAGTCTACAAAATCATAAATGAGTACATACAGCAGAGAAGACTTATAAGTCTGATGTGTGTGGTGCAGCATTTACTGTAGTGGTAGTCTACAAAATCATAAATGAGTACATACAGGAGAGAAGACTTATAAGTCTGATGTTTGTGGTGCAGCATTTACTGTAGTGGTAGTCTACAAAATCATAAATGAGTACATACAGGAGAGAAGACTTATAAGTCTGATGTGTGTGGTGCAGCATTTACTGTAGTGGTAGTCTACAAAATCATAAATGAGTACATACAGGAGAGAAGACTTATAAGTCTGATGTGTGTGGTGCAGCATTTACTGTAGTGGTAGTCTACAAAATCATAAATGAGTACATACAGGAGAGAAGACTTATAAGTCTGATGTGTGTGGTGCAGCATTTACTGTAGTGGTAGTCTACAAAATCATAAATGAGTACATACAGGAGAGAAGACTTATAAGTCTGATGTGTGTGGTGCAGCATTTACTGTAGTGGTAGTCTACAAAATCATAAATGAGTACATACAGGAGAGAAGACTTATAAGTCTGATGTGTGTGGTGCAGCATTTACTGTAGTGGTAGTCTACAAAATCATAAATGAGTACATACAGGAGAGAAGACTTATAAGTCTGATGTTTGTGGTGCAGCATTTACTGTAGTGGTAGTCTACAAAATCATAAATGAGTACATACAGGAGAGAAGACTTATAAGTCTGATGTGTGTGGTGCAGCATTTACTGTAGTGGTAGTCTACAAAATCATAAATGAGTACATACAGGAGAGAAGACTTATAAGTCTGATGTGTGTGGTGCAGCATTTACTGTAGTGGTAGTCTACAAAATCATAAATGAGTACATACAGGAGAGAAGACTTATAAGTCTGATGTGTGTGGTGCAGCATTTACTGTAGTGGTAGTCTACAAAATCATAAATGAGTACATACAGGAGAGAAGACTTATAAGTCTGATGTTTGTGGTGCAGCATTTACTGTAGTGGTAGTCTACAAAATCATAAATGAGTACATACAGGAGAGAAGACTTATAAGTCTGATGTGTGTGGTGCAGCATTTACTGTAGTGGTAGTCTACAAAATCATAAATGAGTACATACAGGAGAGAAGACTTATAAATCTGATGTGTGTGGTGCAGCATTTACTGTAGTGGTAGTCTACAAAATCATAAATGAGTACATACAGGAGAGAAGACTTATAAGTCTGATGTTTGTGGTGCAGCATTAACTGTAGTGGTAGTCTACAAAATCATAAATGAGTACATACAGGAGAGAAGACTTATAAGTCTGATGTGTGTGGTGCAGCATTTACTGTAGTGGTAGTCTACAAAATCATAAATGAGTACATACAAGAGAGAAGACTTATAAGTCTGATGTGTGTGGTGCAGCATTTACTGTAGTGGTAGTCTACAAAATCATTAATGAGTACATACAGGAGAGAAGACTTATAAGTCTGATGTGTGTGGTGCAGCATTTACTGTAATGGTAGTCTACAAAATCATAAATGAGTACATACAGGAGAGAAGACTTATAAGTCTGATGTGTGTGGTGCAGCATTTACTGTAGTGGTAGTCTACAAAATCATAAATGAGTACATACAGGAGAGAAGACTTATAAGTCTGATGTTTGTGGTGCAGCATTAACTGTAGTGGTAGTCTACAAAATCATAAATGAGTACATACAGGAGAGAAGACTTATAAGTCTGATGTTTGTGGTGCAGCATTAACTGTAGTGGTAGTCTACAAAATCATAAATTAGTACATACAGGAGAGAAGACTTATAAGTCTGATGTTTGTGGTGCAGCATTAACTGTAGTGGTAGTCTACAAAATCATAAATGAGTACATACAGGAGAGAAGACTTATAAGTCTGATGTGTGTGGTGCAGCATTTACTGTAGTGGTAGTCTACAAAATCATAAATGAGTACATACAGGAGAGAAGACTTATAAGTCTGATGTGTGTGGTGCAGCATTTACTGTAGTGGTAGTCTACAAAATCATAAATGAGTACATACAGGAGAGAAGACTTATAAGTCTGATGTTTGTGGTGCAGCATTAACTGTAGTGGTAGTCTACAAAATCATAAATGAGTACATACAGGAGAGAAGACTTATAAGTCTGATGTGTGTGGTGCAGCATTTACTGTAGTGGTAGTCTACAAAATCATAAATGAGTACATACAGGAGAGAAGACTTATAAGTCTGATGTGTGTGGTGCAGCATTTACTGTAGTGGTAGTCTACAAAATCATAAATGAGTACATACAGCAGAGAAGACTTATAAGTCTGATGTGTGTGGTGCAGCATTTACTGTAGTGGTAGTCTACAAAATCATAAATGAGTACATACAGGAGAGAAGACTTATAAGTCTGATGTTTGTGGTGCAGCATTTACTGTAGTGGTAGTCTACAAAATCATAAATGAGTACATACAGGAGAGAAGACTTATAAGTCTGATGTGTGTGGTGCAGCATTTACTGTAGTGGTAGTCTACAAAATCATAAATGAGTACATACAGGAGAGAAGACTTATAAGTCTGATGTGTGTGGTGCAGCATTTACTGTAGTGGTAGTCTACAAAATCATAAATGAGTACATACAGGAGAGAAGACTTATAAGTCTGATGTGTGTGGTGCAGCATTTACTGTAGTGGTAGTCTACAAAATCATAAATGAGTACATACAGGAGAGAAGACTTATAAGTCTGATGTGTGTGGTGCAGCATTTACTGTAGTGGTAGTCTACAAAATCATAAATGAGTACATACAGGAGAGAAGACTTATAAGTCTGATGTGTGTGGTGCAGCATTTACTGTAGTGGTAGTCTACAAAATCATAAATGAGTACATACAGGAGAGAAGACTTATAAGTCTGATGTTTGTGGTGCAGCATTTACTGTAGTGGTAGTCTACAAAATCATAAATGAGTACATACAGGAGAGAAGACTTATAAGTCTGATGTGTGTGGTGCAGCATTTACTGTAGTGGTAGTCTACAAAATCATAAATGAGTACATACAGGAGAGAAGACTTATAAGTCTGATGTGTGTGGTGCAGCATTTACTGTAGTGGTAGTCTACAAAATCATAAATGAGTACATACAGGAGAGAAGACTTATAAGTCTGATGTGTGTGGTGCAGCATTTACTGTAGTGGTAGTCTACAAAATCATAAATGAGTACATACAGGAGAGAAGACTTATAAGTCTGATGTTTGTGGTGCAGCATTTACTGTAGTGGTAGTCTACAAAATCATAAATGAGTACATACAGGAGAGAAGACTTATAAGTCTGATGTGTGTGGTGCAGCATTTACTGTAGTGGTAGTCTACAAAATCATAAATGAGTACATACAGGAGAGAAGACTTATAAATCTGATGTGTGTGGTGCAGCATTTACTGTAGTGGTAGTCTACAAAATCATAAATGAGTACATACAGGAGAGAAGACTTATAAGTCTGATGTTTGTGGTGCAGCATTAACTGTAGTGGTAGTCTACAAAATCATAAATGAGTACATACAGGAGAGAAGACTTATAAGTCTGATGTGTGTGGTGCAGCATTTACTGTAGTGGTAGTCTACAAAATCATAAATGAGTACATACAAGAGAGAAGACTTATAAGTCTGATGTGTGTGGTGCAGCATTTACTGTAGTGGTAGTCTACAAAATCATAAATGAGTACATACAGGAGAGAAGACTTATAAGTCTGATGTGTGTGGTGCAGCATTTACTGTAATGGTAGTCTACAAAATCATAAATGAGTACATACAGGAGAGAAGACTTATAAGTCTGATGTGTGTGGTGCAGCATTTACTGTAGTGGTAGTCTACAAAATCATAAATGAGTACATACAGGAGAGAAGACTTATAAGTCTGATGTTTGTGGTGCAGCATTAACTGTAGTGGTAGTCTACAAAATCATAAATGAGTACATACAGGAGAGAAGACTTATAAGTCTGATGTTTGTGGTGCAGCATTAACTGTAGTGGTAGTCTACAAAATCATAAATTAGTACATACAGGAGAGAAGACTTATAAGTCTGATGTTTGTGGTGCAGCATTAACTGTAGTGGTAGTCTACAAAATCATAAATGAGTACATACAGGAGAGAAGACTTATAAGTCTGATGTGTGTGGTGCAGCATTTACTGTAGTGGTAGTCTACAAAATCATAAATGAGTACATACAGGAGAGAAGACTTATAAGTCTGATGTGTGTGGTGCAGCATTTACTGTAGTGGTAGTCTACAAAATCATAAATGAGTACATACAGGGAGAATCCTTATAAGTCTGATGTTTGTGGTGCAGCATTTACTGTAGTGGTAGTCTACAAAATCATAAATGAGTACATACAGGAGAGAATCCTTATAAGTCTGATGTTTGTGGTGCAGCATTTACTGTAGTGGTAGTCTACAAAATCATAAATGAGTACATACAGGAGAGAAGACTTATAAGTCTGATGTTTGTGGTGCAGCATTTACTGTAGTGGTAGTCTACAAAATCATAAATGAGTACATACAGGAGAGAAGACTTATAAGTCTGATGTTTGTGGTGCAGCATTTACTTGTCCGAGTAAATGCTGCACCACAATCATCACACTTGTAAGGTTTATTTCCTGTATGTATTCTTTCATGCTTTTTTAGATTACTTCTGTCAGTAAATGCTGCTCCACAGACATCACACTTGTAAGGCTTCTCTCCTGTATGTATTCTTTTATGCTTTTGTAGATTACCACTATGAGTGAATGCTGCTCCACAGACATCACACTTGTAAGGTTTATTTCCTGTAGGTATTCTTTTATGTCTTTGTAGACTACTTCTCTCAGTAAATGCTGCTCCACAATCATCACACTTGTAAGGTTTATTTCCTGTATGTGTTCTTATATGTCTTTGTAGACTACTTTTCTCAGTAAATGCTGCTCCACAATCATCACACTTGTAAGGTTTATTTCCTGTATGCATTCTTTTATGCTTTTGTAGGTGACCTTTCTGAGTAAATGCTGCTCCACAATCATCGCACTTGTAAGGTTTATTTCCTGTATGTATTCGTGTATGCCTTTGTAGACCACTTCTCTTAGTAAATGCTGCATCACAAACATCACACTTGTACAGTTTATTTCTTGTATGTATTCTTGTGTGCTTTTGTAGACTACCACTCTCAGTAAATGCTGCACCACAATCATCACATTTGTAAGGTTTATTTCCTGTATGTATTCTTTCACATAAATTTAGGCTACAACTTTCATTAAATTCTGCATCACAAACTTCACACTTGTAATGCTTCTCTTGTATAAATATTCTGTTATGTAGCTGTAAGCAATCTTTCACAGTAAAAAATACACCACACATATCACACTTGTAGGACATACTTTCCTTTAGTTTCATGTGAGACTGAATGATTAAATTACTGCAAGTAGCAACAGCTCTGTCACTCACACAAAGCTGAACATTTAACTTATTGGCAGAAAATCGAATACTGCAATTTATGTTACAGACTTGATTTTTTAAACCTGATTCACTGCTGTGTAGGTTGTCAAACTCTGTAGAAGTCCTTTCCTGACTGTTGATGAGGTTCACTGATGCTTCATTATCAGTAAGCCTCAGGTTGATGCTATCTTCTCTTGCGACATCATTAAAAGTGGCATCTCCAATCTTATTCACTGCTTCATTCATGTTATTTCCACTGTCCTGTGGTAACACATTCTGAAGATCACTGCATTTATTATCAAACTCCCAGCCTCCATCTCTGTGTACTGCTTTCACATGCTTATCCAGGACATCAAGTTGGAAGAAATGAGTGTTGCATAGGTGACAAGAATAAACACCTGTAACAATAAAAATAATAAGCAAAGATAATGAAATGCGTGTCCTACATGTTTAGTTAAAATTTGTTAGCAAAGTGTAGTTACAAACTAATGAGCACAATTTCCTGATAATCATGTGACTGTTCTGCCATCAATGGTTCCTACACCTTTTAGAGGTATGGCAGCTTGCGCACCCTGATAACCCCCAGAGCTACGCCAGTGGGAGTTTTACTCCTGGTAGATTCAACAAAGCTGGACAGGTTTGCATGGATAGGGGTCAGACAAAAGCTGATACCCCAAGTTGGGGGTTTTAGTGCAGGGCCGACACCCCTGTCTATGTAAAAAAATCACACATGTTAAGGAAAAAGCAATAAGTTGAAAAATTTTGATGTGGGATGGACATCCAGAGTCTCAGGCTCGTTTGACTGTCAGTGGTGAAAGCCGAAAAGAAGCCATTGGCATGAAAATGGAGGCCATGACCACAAAACACGAAACTAGAATTGGATTCTGGAATGTGTAGCCTGCCAGGTCTAGGAAGCTCCGTGAACTCTGAGTTGAGGGTTTATTCGATAACTTTTAGGCATCAGAAGACTGATTGATACACGAGTGAGTTCTTGCTAACGCATCAGACAAAGTGTACAACAGATCATTTTTGATAATCACCATGAAGAGGGAAAGCCTACACTGATGAGATTCATGTGACAGGAGCGATGCTGTCAGATACTGGACAAAATGTTAAGTCTTATAAGAGAGACTGAAATCATTATATAGAGAAACAGCTTATAGACACAGCTTATAGAACCAGCTCATAGAATTAGCAACTAGTGAGATAGCTACAAGTGCTACATCATTGTGCTTATATGATGAATCAATTGTGTTAATACCAGTCAATAAGCCTTATAGGACATTAACCTGAATGCAGTGATTATAATGGTGTTTTAAAGAACAGTGAATCAGGAACTTGTTTACTAAAGTATTAACAGTGGTATTATAACAGTGATTTTAACATTTTTCCAAGAGGACAGTGGCAGTTCCATGAATATTGTAATATAGTCAAATAAGATATATATATATATATATATATATATATATATATATATATATATATATATATATATATATATATATATATATATATATATATATATATATATATATTCCATCTTTTAAATTCATTTTCATCAGACCAAGAAAAGAAATCAATATACATATTAAATTGACTATTTAATTGATAGTCCTGAAGACTTTTTCAATTTTTTATAATTTTGTTTAAAATTAATTGTCGATTTTGATTTTCCTCTAGATCTTTTATTTATCATAGGATAGTTGTAGAGAGGGACACTTTAGAATCTGGTACTGCTTATTACCATTTGGGCCAGAATTCTGTCAGGCTGACTATTTCTATGACAACTATACACCAGTGCTTATTTCTAAGACTTGGGTATTACTTTTAAGACCAGAACTAGTAACTGGCAGCTATACTTAGCATCATCTGATACACTGCTACAACTTCAACCCCAGTTAATGAAGGAAGCAGCTCAGACTCCAACTAGAGGTAAGTAACCACTCAAAACATTCACAAACACTCATTGTCAGATGCCGCAGACACAGAATACACTCAAAAACGACAAATACAAAAATTAAATTTTCTTTGCATTTTATTCACAATTTTTGTTAGCCTTTTTGCTGAAATACATAGTTATCGTTAAATCAGTACATCAATTAAGATTATTTTCTTCATTGCCATCAATGTCCCTAACATTTTATTGCACTGACATCGAATAAATTCACTAAACACTGGAAAAATATCATGGTTTTAAAACATGTCCTGAAATTTCTATAAATAACCACACAAATTCAAGATGGCCGCCATGATCATGTGACCAATTTGCATAAAATATATTTATTCACATGTAGCAACCATTCATAATGGCGCTTTGAAAATTTCAAAACCCTATGTCTGTTTTCTAATTTTTTATGAATTTAAAACAAAACCAGTTATTTTTAAAGAAATCGGCAAACAAACTTGGTAATGGGAGACATTAATGCACTGAATTGCTGGTTAATCGTTAAATCAGTACGTCAATTAAGATTATTTTCATCATTGCCATCAATGTCCCTAACATTTTATTGCACTGACATCGAACAAATTCACTAAACACTGGAAAAATATCATGGTTTTAAAACATCTCCTGAAATTTCTATAAATAGGCACACAAATTCAAGATGGCCGCCATGATCATGTGACCAATTTGCATGAAATATATTTTTTTAAATGTAGCAACCATTCATAGTAGCGCTCTGAAAATTTCAAAACACTATGTCTGTTTTTCAATTTTTTATGAATTTAAAAAAAAAACAGTTATTTTTAAAGAAATCTGCAAACACCCTTGGTAATGGGAGACATTAATGCTCCGGATCGCTGGTCAGCAAAGTGTTAAACAAGACATGCTTCTTCAGGTTAGCGTTCATGGTCATCGTGTTTAATAACTGAAGCAGATTGAAAGGGAACTGCTAGATAAAATTCATGATGGTATGCAGACTCAGTATGCTCTACATTATATTTTGGCATCAAAGACTATTTCTTCTTGCCTTTTGAATTCTTGTTTTAAAATCATTGTCCATTCCTTCAACTTTTTTTGTGTTGCTGCCTAGATATATGTTTGAGTCCACATCTCTTAGAGGTGTTTCTTTAAGTGCTTTATGACCATTTTGCTGCCATTTATTCTCATAATCTTTGTCTTTTCTCCATGGATTTTTAGACCTAGTTGCCGTGACCTCTAATCCAGCAATTTTATCTCACATCTGGTTTCAGGTATAAGACAGAAGGGTAGGTCATTTGAAAGATCTAGATTGTTGAACTGTTTAGTCAGAGACTGCTGAGTTCCGTTTCTGATGGTACTGTTTTCATAATTCAATCTCTGGCCAGTAGGAAGAGTGATGGTGACAGAGGCATCCCTGATGCACTCCTGTTCTTATTTCTGATGGTTCTGTAAGTTTTCATCCATGAAGAACTCTGAATTTCATGTCTTCATGTAGTTTTTTTTTTTAATTGGGTTATTTGATTTATTGAACAGTAGTGCCTCATCAGTTTCCAAAGTTATTGACTAATGCGTGAAACCATCTTCTAATAGCCTACTAACCCAGTGTAAAGTGATGAATTCAACTCCAGGCTCTGTTTTGCTGCTATACACTGTTACTATCTCATCTGTGCAAGATTTGTTTCGTCTTAAACCTGGTTATTTATTTTCTTTCCTCATTGGTCGGTTTATAGCCCCTGACATTACAAAATTTGAGTTTTTTAACCCTTTGCAAGTATTGTAACCACCCACAAAGTGTCCAGCCACTTAATACTGTTTGTCCATCTTCCTCATTGGCTTCTGTGTTATCTGATGTCAAGTCTTCTGCTGTTGAAGATGTGTCATGGCTGTTGATAGGTCTGCTGCATGCAAATGAGATTTCTTCTTCTTCTTCTTTCGTTCGCTTGAAATATATTGTCTATATCTGCAATGTTGTTTCTTGTATAAACTTCACTGTCTTTTGTAGTTCATACAGGGGTCCATATAGTTTTGCTTCCAGTGTTGTTTCTCTGGGCCAGTGGGTTTGCCTCAATATATCATATTCGGGGCAATCTTGCAGTACGTGCTCCGCTGTCTGGGGTGCCTGTCCACATGTACACATGGCTGAATTGCCAATCTTGAATTTTGTATACATGTGGCTGCGGAGGCGGTTGTGTCCTGTTCTGAGGCGCAGAATGACTATTTGTTCTGATCTGTTCATAGCTTGGTAGTCATCCTGCGTTGATGTTGGTGGCTTTCTGATAGATTTGATCATCTTTTTCTTCTGATGGTACGTTACTGGTACATCCGGTTGTTCGTCTGCAGCACCTTCTTTAGCCAGTCCGTCTGCTCTCTCGTTTCCTGGTATTCCACAATGAGACGGTATCCACTGCATGGCGACCCTGCGCTGGTTGCACAGTTCAGAAAGTAGGGCCTGTATAACTGGCAATTTTCTGGACTGAAGTGCTTGGAGTGCTGATCTTGCATCTGTCAGGAATACTACAGGCTGTGGACCGAGATTGGTGTTCAGTAGTTTCTCAGTTGCCACCTTGATTGCCTGGACTTCTGCATCATAGTTGTTACAGAATTTCCCCGTTGGTACTCTGACCGTATCCCTAGTGTTGTTTGGGTATTCTATGTACACTCCTGCTCCTCCATTCTTTACTGCATTCTGTGCTGACCCATCCGTGTATACTCGGACCCAGAGGTCCTGTGGGTATTCATCATCCAGGAAACTGAGAGTGACTGTCCTACGTTGCACGCTGTTCTGTTCATCCCTGTCGAATATTCCTTTCACTTTTGTGTGGATGTGTACTGGTAGTCCATGCTCCTCTCTCCAAGGGGTTTGTTCTGGCACAGACTTTAGAGGGCTGTTAACTTCAGGCAGGTCTGAGGTTTGTCTACGAAATCGTTTGGCCTGGTGGATAAAGCTGCTTCTTTTCAGTCGCCCCATTGCTAGGTTTTGGAATCTGTCCTTCATTGGATGGCTCGGCATACAGAGGAACTTTTCTGCCTGTGTTAGCACTTTCGTGTCTCTGCGTTCTCTCAGTGCTTGTATCCTCCCCATTTTCTCCATCTCCACTATAGGCGTTGATTTCATTGCCCCCGTGATGACCCTAAGCGCCTGGTTTTGCACCTTATCTAGCTCTTGTAATGTGGTGTTTGATGCTGGACACCACGCAGCTGACCCATATTCCAGGTGTGGTCGTATGCCCTGCTGGTAAACTTTACTAAGTATTTTCCCGCTGGCTCCCCATGTGGTTCCACTTAGTTTTCTCAGGATGGCTAGCTTCCTCCTGGCCTTTGTTGCTGCCTTGTTGATGTGCTGCTTCCATGTCAGCCTATCATCGAATGTAACTCCGAGATAGGTGGGTTGTTTATCTTCTCTCAGGAGCTCTTCGTTTATCTTGATGACACCAGCTTTTTGTTTGGGAGAGAGGGTGAAGAGCGTAGTGCTGCACTTGTCTGTGTTGATGCTGACACACCATCTATTTGCCCATGAGGTTAAGGCATCTATAGCTCTTTGTAGCAGTTTGGTGGCCACTGTTGCATGCTCATCTGTGCACCATATTACCAGGTCATCAGCGTACATTGCCACTTTCATTCCATGTGGTAGTTCAGCAACCAGGTCATTGATGTAGACTAGGAAAAGTGTGGGGGACAGAACCCCTCCCTGAGGGACGCCATGACGCAGTAGAATTTTCTTACTCTTGAGGCCATCTAGTTGTACTCGGGCTCTTCTGTTATGCAAGTATGCTTTCACCCATTTGTACATCTTACCATTCACTCTACAATTTCTCAGTTTCTTCAGAAGCCCTCCTTTCCAAACCTTGTCAAATGCTTTTCTTAGATCTATCCATGCTGCTAGTACCAGTTTCTTATCTTGGAATGCATCCTCAATCTCTTGGGAAAGGTAAGTTGCCTGATCTTCGGTGGAATAACACTGCCTAAAGCCCGCCTGCTGTGGTACAAGAAGGTTTTCACTTTCAAGGTACCACTGTAGCCTGAGGTTGATGATACGTTCCATTGTTTTGCAGAGGCAGCTTGTAAGGCTGATTGGTCTGTAGCTGGAGGCAGTGGAACTGTTTTTTCCCGGTTTTAGGAGTGGTATCATGATTGCTTCCCTCCAGGTCTGTGGAACTCTGCCTGAGTTCCAACAGATATTGAAGATCTGCAGCAGCTTTGTTTTTGCTGCGGTTCCCAAGTTCTTAATCATTTCATTGGACACTCCATCAACTCCTGGCGACTTTCTCATTTTCAATTTGGATATTGCAAGCTCCAGTTCTCTGAATGTGATTGGTGCCTCCATAACTTCAGGTATGGTTCCATCTCGTCCTGCGTGTTGTTTCTCACGAGTCTCCTGTTGCTTCTCTGGGCTAACTTCGATGTTGTTGTCTTTAGCAAAGGAGTCTGCAAAGTGATCAGCTGCCTGTTTTCCCATGAGGATGTTTCCATCTTTGTACAGAGCAATCCTTGAGTTTCTCTCTGTACCTTCATCGTTAAGTTGCTTTACCAGCTTCCACAGTTTCCTCGTATCTCTTTCAAAGTTCAAGGACTCTGTTTTCTCCTTCCAGCTTCTTCGCCTGGCCTGCAACTTGGCCCTTTGAAATTTGGCCTTAGCTTGCTGGTAGTTATTGTGGTGTTCTTGGCATGGACTGGTCTCTGCCTGCTTTCGAGATGTTTCCACGTCGTTGTGCAGCTGCTCTAGTTCACTATTCCAATATGGTTTGTAGTGCTTACGAGCCCCTCTAGGTATTGTTTCACGAGCAGCCTGTAATATGCATCTGCTGAATTCATCAACTAGCTTATTGATGTCTTTGTCTACAGTCAGATCTCTAGCCAGTATACTAGTACGGTGCTGGTACATTGTCCAGTCTGCCTTCTTGTAGTTCCACCTAGAGAGAGTGCTGCTCTCCTTGACAAGTTCATTTTCCACAATTAGGAAGACTGGCCGGTGGTCGCTGCCTCCAAGTTGTTTCCCTACAACGCGTGTGGTGTTCCACTCCAAGCTGGGTGAGTGGAATGCCAGGTCTGGTGTAGAGGTGGTGTGCCATGATCTCGAGTAGAAGGTTGGTGGGTCGATTGGCTGGTTAATCAGGATAAGCCCATTGTCATCCTGCCAGTTTTCAAGCTCCTCACCTCTCCTGTCCATGTGATCATAGCCCCAGCTCTGTGAGTGGCTGTTGAAGTCTCCGCATACAATCAGTCTTTCTTTTGCTGGGATTGTATCTAGTGCCAGTGGGCGGTCGCTCGGACAGTAGTAGTTGAGCAGGTGGAATTCTGAACTTTCTGTCCTGAGATGAAGCATCTGGTATTCCGCCCCCTCCATATATGTTTCAAGCTGACATGCACTGATGTTATTCCTCACGAGTGTCAGTATTCCACCTTTTCGCCTGTCTATTCGGTCAGATCGGTAGCACTGGTAGCCTCTGATTTTGAAGGCTATGTCTTTGTTGAGGTGGGTTTCTTGCAAGCAACATACATTTACTTGCTCTTCATTCAAGATATTTTCGAGCTCTAATTTTTTGCTGTAGCCGTCTTTTTTACTATTGACGCCTTCAGCATTCCAGTGCATTATTTTAAATGGTCTTTTCTTTGCTTGGCCAGTAGCTCTATTCTCATGCCTCCTGGCTCCCCGGGGCAATTGAGAAGGACCCCCAGTAGTAGGGGTTGGGCCCTTCTGAGGCAGAGGGCCCGGCACTGCGCCTGCCTGGGTGTCCGTCACAGGGCGAGTGCCATAACGTTTTGCAGATATAGGCATACTTCCCATAGCGCTAATGCGTGGCATCCTGATTGCTGTGGCGCGCCTCTTGGCTGGTTGCCTCCGTCTTCAGCACCTTGACTTGCTAGGGCAGACTGTGGTCTTGCTCGAGTCTAGGAGGGCCTGGCCAGTCTTGGTTTTTCAGCCGCTGATGGCTGTATTTGAGCCCCATCTCCACGTCAAGGAGCTGGCCTTGATGGGGTGCAAATGAGATGACAGCTAACTGTTTTTTCTAACTTAGCTGATTAATGTTGTTGCCACCAACTTTATGGTTTACTCTTTTGATCACTCATGTCTCTTCTGATCACACAGCAGCATATTCTTAGACTTTCTTATCATTCACAGTGTCTCATTACATGTGTAACTTAATTCCTGTTTTATATAAACATAGTGTAGGTAGTTAACTACTAGTTGATTATTAGTTTCAGAGATGGTATAGATGTCATTTTTCAATTCCCCTAATTTATCTGCCCACTCAATGTCACTTATTGGTGCAGAGTTGAGAGAGATGGCTGAGCATCACAATCCCCCCTGTGTTGCAGCATGATGAGAACCCAGCATTGCACACTGAGCTTGGGGGGATCACTTGGGCACCAGACTTAATACTGGCTCTTGACTGGATGGCCGCATGCAGGAGATTTCTACAATGGGGGGTTGGCAGGACGTGGGTATCTGGAAGTGGCTCTGTGCAGGACGTGAGGATTCCTTGGGAGAGCCCAGAACCAGAGCACAGCATTGTGCAAGCTCTGCATAGTTGGAGAGCCCCCTGGATGATGGGGAATGCACAGTGTGCTACCCCACCTATCCCCAACTGCTAACTTAGAACCAGAAGTGGGGTCCTCTGTATGCGTGCCAGGCCAGGATAAAATGCCTGGGAAAGAGACTGGAGCTCAGAACTCCCTAACTCAAAGCTGCAGTATGGCAGAAAAGCCATGGGAAAGACAGGGCTATTTTGAAGATAACGCAACCATATTTTCACCATACGAGCTCGGATGCCGCCTCGGTAAACAAGGTCCGTGCAGAGCAGTGACACCCCCAGGCTGCTTGCGAATAGTCTACTACTAGGAACATAAACAGATTAGGGATGAGCCCACTCTCCCGTTGAACAGGTGCTAAAGTCATAGATACTGGGCCAGAAGGCGCACCGGAAACCACAGTATCACGCAACTCGCTTTTTTTTTTCTATGGAGAGTACACCGTCAAATAAATCTCGTACTGGGGCTCGCCCTGTGGAGCTCCACCAGGCAGGTGCAGTGCCGGGCTCTGAGCCTCGACAGAGCCCACCCTCAGCTACTGGAGGACCCTCTAGACCGTCTTGTGGAGTCAGCAGACGGCGGAGGAGAACTACTGACCAAAACAAAACAGAAAAAGAGAAACCCAGAGTGCCACTTGTCATGATGCACTGGAATGCAGAGGGAGTGAACAGCAAGCAGGCTGGATACAGCAAAAAGACAGAGCTGGAAAACATCTTGTATGAGAAGCAAGTCAGTGTTTGCTGTATCCAAGAGACTCACTTGAAAGCAGATCAAACCTTTAAAATAAGGGGATATCAATGCTTCAGATCCGACAGAAAAGATAGACGAAAAGGAGGAGTACTTACTCTTGTAAGGAATAACATTCCTGCACACGAAAGGAAAACCTTCATGGATGGAGCAGAATATCAGCTGTTGCAGATAAAGGTAGACAAGATGGAAATAGAACTCCTGAACTATTACTGTCCGAACAACAAACCCCTGAGTCTCAGCTCTATACAGGTACCAGCCACCAACTTTATAGCAGTTGGAGACTTTAATAGCCACTCCCAGAGCTGGGGCTATAACCATCTGGATCACAGAGGTGAAGAGGTTGAAACTTGGCAAGATGATCACTCCCTAATCCTAGTCAATAATGCCACAGATACTCCTACCTTCTACTCCAGAGGATGGCACACAACTTCAACACCAGATCTTGCCTTCTCCACACCAGATATAGCTGGATCTATTAGTAGAGAAGTAGGAGACCAACTAGGGGGAAGCGACCATCGCCCAATCTTTCTTACTGTCCAGAGTGCAACTCTCAGTACAGGCCCAGCCATTACAAGATGGAACTACAAAAAAGCCAACTGGGGTTTATTCAGGCATCAGGTGAACACGCTGCTGTCTACCCTCAAGGTACAGAACAGAGACATTAATGAAGTGGTAAAAGACTTCAACAGATGCATACTACAAGCTGCAAAAGAAACCATTCCCAAAGGATGCCGGCGTAACTACATACCATACTGGTCCAGCACACTCCAAGAACGTCAGGAAGCTATGGACAGGGCTAGAAAGGACGCAGAGTCTCAGCCTTCACTTGAAACTCACAACAAATGGAAAAAGGCTGTAGCAGAGTTTCAGAGAACAAAGCTAGAAGAAAAACGGAAAAGCTGGAGAACTAAAACGGCATCGCTGAACCTTGAGAAAGACGGCAGGAAACTTTGGAGATTAGTCAAGTCTCTAAATGAAGAGCGTTCCTCACCTAGGCAGACTATCACATTGGATGAAGGTGGCAAACTTTTCAGAGGAAAACAAGCTGCAGACTTGTTTGCTAGAAGATACAGTTCAGAAAGCAACTTACCCATTAACATAGATCATCAGAGAGAGATAAGAAAAGAAATACTGGCAACCATGGGACAGACAGATACTCCTGCCCCAATGAGGGAACCCATCACACTAGGAGAACTACAGAAGGCTATTTCCAAGCTTAAGTTTCAAAAGTCACCCGGCCCAGACAAAATCAGCAACGAAATGCTAGTAAATCTGAGCTCAGCAGCAAAGACAAAACTGCTTGAGATATTCAACCACAGCTGGTTGAAAGGAACGGTACCCCAAGTATGGAGAGAAGCCATCACAATACCCATACTAAAGAAAGGGAAATGTAAGACCGAGGCTGCAAGTTACCGGCCAATCAGTCTCACAAGCTGTGTTGGGAAGACTATGGAGCGAATAGTCAACCACAGATTGAAATGGTATTTAGAGTCTGAGCAGATCCTGGTGCCGGAACAAGCTGGATTTAGAGAATGCTACAGTATAGAAGACCAAGTTACTTACTTGTCTCAAGCAATAGAAGATGCCTTCCAGGAGAAGAAAAAGGTCCTAACGATCTGGGTCGACTTCAAGCAGGCCTTTGACAAGGTGTGGAAAGATGGCCTCATTGCAAAACTTAGGAGAAGTGGAATCCAAGGCAACATGATGAAATGGATCCAGTCATACTTGCATAACAGGAGAACTAGAGTCACTCTTGACGGTCTGCAGAGCAGAAAAGTGTTGCTCCATCAGGGGGTACCTCAAGGAGGAGTAATTTCCCCAACACTCTTCCTTGTTTACATCAATGACCTGGTGAAAGATCTCCCTGCAGGAGTTAAAGCTGCCTTATATGCAGATGACCTAGTACTCTGGTGCGCTGATGAAAATGTCACCACAGCAAATTATAGAATGCAGCGGGCAGCAGACATGCTAGTGTCATGGGCAGAGAAATGGCTTATCACAATAAACACAGACAAAACCTCCACAACACTGTTCTCCCTCGCCCCCAAGGACAAATCAGCTAACATACACCTAGGGACAACCGTGATCAAGGAAGAAAGCTACCCCACCTATCTTGGGGTGACATTTGACCAAAGGCTTACATGGAATAAGCATATTGAAAATGCAGAAGGAAAGGCCCGAAGACGACTAGGCATACTCAGAAAATTAGCAGGTACCAACTGGGGAGCAAATGAACGAAATCTAAAGAAGATTTATAATGGAGTAATAAGACCACACTTAGAGTTTAGCTCAGCAGCATGGTCATCAGCTGCTAACTCACATCTGCAGTCTTTGGACAAGGTGCAAAATCAAGCTCTCAGGCTCATTACAGGAGCCATGAAAACTACACCAATAACAGAGATGCAGAAGGTTGCTGGATTACAGACATTGTCCCATAGAAGAGACACAAAAACCATGATCCAGATGGAAAAGTACAACAGTATGCCAATGCACCCAATGAAGGCAAGACTAGATGATCTGGCATTGGGACGTCTAAAGCGTAGCAGCTTTGTGCATCGGGGAAAAAGACTTATAAGACAGCATCAAGAAGACCTATCCATGAAGACAACACCACTGAAGCCCACCCTATACCCTGTACCATGGGAGCAGGCCAGCAGTGCCCTCCAAATTAATACATCAGTCAGTGGTCTCACAAGTGGATGTGAGTATAATGATCTGCAAAAACGAACTGCTACATTGAGTATGATCCAAGAAAGCTATCCCGATCAATCATGGATACATGCCTATACAGATGGATCAGCAACTAATGCTGTTAGGAATGGAGGTGCCGGTATCTTTATCTCATATCCTGACAACCACTATGAGACTAGGCACATTCCCACTGGTAAATTCTGTTCCAACTATACAGCTGAGGTTCAAGCTCTAGAGCAAGCTGCAAATATGATTTATAACACCAACTCTGACTGCCACCAGGTAGTCATCCTCACAGATGCACTGTCTGTCCTGCAAGCTCTCAAGGGTGGTAAACTCCCGCATCTGAGAAATGAACTAAACAAGGTAGCTGCCAAAAAGAGAACCATACTTCAGTGGGTACCATCTCATTGTGGTGTACCCGGAAATGAAAAGGCAGATAAACTTGCAAAAAAGGGAGGAGAATGTGAACAAGAAGATAATGAAGTCACATACTTTGAGAAAAAGAGAGCTATCCAGACTATCAGAAGAGAACAGAACCAACCCAAAGACGACTATCACACTCTCGACCGGCAGGGACAGATAACTATTTTTCGACTCAGGACAGGGCATAACAAACTGAATAAACACATGCACAAGCTACGATTGTCTGCTTCACCACTGTGCACATGTGGATTAAACGAACAAACTGCTGAGCATGTTCTACAGGACTGTCCTCTGTATGACCAGTTAAGAAAGATATACTGGCCCAATGACTCAACACTAAACTCAAAGCTATATGGAGTTAAAGAGGAACTTCAAACAACAGTCGAATTCATCATGAGAACTCGTCTGACGGTGAAATCATCAAAGATGCGATCGCAAGAAGAAGAAGAAGAAGAATCTGATACACTTATCTATCTCCCTATCATCCAATATAAATTAACCTCTCGTGACACGTAGATGGAGGCATGCATTATGAGATGTGAAAGTAAAAAGAGGTGCCAATGTAGGAAGTGATCATCACCTAGTAGTAGCAAGACTGAAGGTGAAACTCAAAGCTGCTCAACCAACTGCAAACAAACAGAAAAGATATTGTATCTGTTATCTTTTGTCTCCTCTCAATTATCAGTAAAATACTAGGCAGGATAATCATCCAGAGATTTTCAAAAGCAGTAGACCATAAACTGATGACAGAACACCCAGGATTCAGAAAGAACAGAAGATGTGCAGATCATATATTCACCCTCAGGAACATTATAGAGCAGAGCTCAGAATGGCAGAGACAACTATATATTAACTTTGTTGATTTGAAAAAGGTTTTTGACAGCATACACAGGGACAGCCTAAGGAAATTACTGAGGGGTTATGGAATTCCCAGCTGACATTGTTTCCATAATAAAGAGCCTCTATTCTAACTTGACATGCAGTGTTGGATTGAGTACCCTAACTTTCAAGGTGAAGACAGTCATATGACAAGGATGCCCCTTAGCAACAACTATATTGTTGACATAGACTGGGTGATGTGCCAGACAACAGAGAGCAGTCAATGAGGAATTAGATGGACAACATTTTCTACACTAGAAGACCTGGAATAAGCACATGACTCGTACATTCACATCAAGACATCAAAGAAAAAACTGACAGACTGAGTAAGTATAGCCAGAAGGTGAGTCTGAACATCAATCTGAAGAAGACATAGGTCATGACACTCAATGTAGGCAATCCTGAGCCAATAACAATAAGGAACCAGAATGAATAAAGTGAGAACATCTTTTGCTAATCTCAACAACATCTTGATCTCTTCCCAGTACAGCACAAACACCAAATTAAGATTATATGACAGCTGTGTACTTTCTGTGCTTCTCTATGATGTGGAACACTGAAGAGTAACAGAGAAGGAAATGTCAAAACTGTCCTTCTTCCACACAATCTGCTTAAGGACAATTCACTGAATCTTTTGGCAGAATACCATCACCAACCAATAACTAATTTGGAGTAACCATTAGGACATGCACACCATCATAGCTATTACAAGAACAGCTATGCTATGGACCCCCAGAGAAAAGCAAAAAAGAGGCCAACCAAAAACAAATGAACCACAGTTGAAGCACCTTATGAAAGATGGCTGCCGACCGAACAAAATGGCCACTGACTGCTTTGACAGTCTGTGGCTAAGGATCAAAGAAGAAGATGATGTGATTATAATTCAGGATGGACATCATTGCAATCTAGGCAAACCCATTGGTGCTAAGTCTCCCTCAGCAAATGTTGAAGTGTATGAATGCTTGCTGTACTGTAGCATCCCAATTGTATACATGTCAGATGTATCCTCTCATATGTCATACCTGCTAGTCTTATGTTTGGGGCCACACTCCAGCTATCTTAGCCTTGTTGATTCATCTGTTCCAGTGTTGTTTTCTAACAGATGATCATTAACTGCCCTCAGTATCTCTCCCTTGTGCAGGACCAGTGTTCCTGCTATTGTGACAGTGCGGTCGTCTTTTCCAAATAACTAGGTGGACTGAAGGCAGGCCTAGTTATTATGTTTTCTCTTTAAGCGGTCAAATATCTTTCCTTGACCTATCTTCCAAGTGAGAGCTATCTCTTTTAATGGCCCTTTACGCCAGAGGTGGAAATTCCTGGATGAGATATGGTTTGTCTTTCTTATTACCAGGCTTCGTTCCAGTTCCCAACTCACAAAACCTGTAAGGGGCGTAAGTTATTTGGTGTCTCCCTTTGAAGTTTTGACTAAATTGTTACTTTTCCTTCTTACTGCCTACTAAAATCGTCCTGCTATGTAAATTTCTCAAACCCTAACTGTGTACACCTAGGAAATATTTAAGTCTAAAAGAGTTCTCTCCCTTATCATCCAGGTACATGTATGCTGGTTTTTATATCCCATCTTTAGAACAAATAGCCCATTACTCAGGCTATTCAAATTTCCCAAACCATATTTTCACACTCTTCCATCTTATCGACACCAAATTACTGTTCATCTGAACTTTAACTCCAGCACAAATAATGCTGTGAAGACCCAACGGTGACACTTTGGGTGCGCATGAAGCTAGTCTGTCAGCTCTCTTACTGCCATGTCATACACCTGAATAACTTGTACAGTAGATTCACACCAGCTTCTGAAGATTCAAGGCTTCTATAAATGTTTTCTATTTATGCAACAGACATCCATTTTGAACCTTTAAAGCATGGGCTGAGAGTGTGACACTTCCCTTGTTACTGCAGTAACTGCGCCTATCTCCATTATGTATACATTAAGCAAGTTTAATTAAAATTTGTAAACATATTTAATTTTTAAGAAAGGCTAACTCACTGCTTAGTATTAAATGTTGGAGGGGGTTGGAGTGGCTCAGAGGTATGGCATCTGCCTCATATTCAAGAGGTACCAGGTTTGAATCCCAGTTGAGCTTTTATAATTTATTGAAATATTTTAAACCAGTGGTCCTAATTACGTCATACTCCCCCCTGGTCTCATGGTTAGTGAGATCGGATGCCTAGCATTTTCAGATAAGGGCGAAAACATAGGTCCCGTGTGCAAGTTGCACACGTTAAAAATCCCTTGGCAGTTGGAAATTATAAAGAGTAGGCTTATCAGGCCGCTGCCTTGGCAAAATTTAAAAAATTAGAAAACCTATGCACCACAAAAATATTTATAGAATGTGTTATTCCTATACATTATACACCCACATTGGGATTCTCACTGGTGCTACAGAGTTCATGCACTATGCTGAGATCCTCTTTGTGTGATCTAAAGGAGGAGATCAGAGCACTGATGGCATTGACCATGTGTAATTAAGATAGTCCTTAAACCAAAGCAAATGTCATTACTGTACAGATACTGAAATCATGTCAACTTGTGCAGCCAAACCAAACCAAATGTCATTACTGTACAGATACTGAAATCATGTCAACTTGTGCAGCCAAACCAAACCAAATGTCAGACTGTACAGATACTGAAATCATGTCAACTTGTGCAGACAAACCAAACCAAATGTCAGACTGTACAGATACTGAAATCATGTCAACTTGTGCAGCCAAACCAAACCAAGTGTCAGACTGTACAGATACTGAAATCATGTCAACTTGTGCAACCAAACCAAACCAAATGTCATACTGTACAGATACTGAAATCATGTCAACTTGTGCAGCCAAACCAAACCAAATGTCATACTGTACAGATACTGAAATGATGTCAACTTGTGCAGCCAAACCAAACCAAATGTCATACTGTACAGATACTGAAATCATGTCAACTTGTGCAGCCAAACCAAACCAAATGTCATACTGTACAGATACTGAAATCATGTCAACTTGTGCAGCCAAAGTTTGAATTTAAAATAATAACATTGCTATTATACACAGACCTTTTTCATCTCCAAATAAACATAACTGTTGTTGACTTTCTGGCATGTCCAAGAAGTCAGTATACTGTATCTCAGTTTTAGTACAGCTGTTATCACAATCAGCCTGAAACAAATTTTGATCAATCCTGGCATTTATGACACATCATCATTATCACTGGTAGCTCCCTAAACAGCATAGGTCTTCAACAAATGTCTGCCAACTCCTCTTGTCATATACTATCAGGTCAAGGTGTCTCCATGATGTATGCCAACTCCTCTTGTCATATACTATCAGGTCAAGGTGTCTCCATGACTGACTCATATCTTTGACTATTGTATCCAGTTCTCTACTGTGTGTGTTTTTTAATCTACCAAAAACTCTTTTACCTAGTTATTTCAGAAAGCTATAAACTAAAGCTATATAACTGAGCGGCCTTGACACTGGAGTTGAAGATTGAGATTTGTGTGTTGGACTTGATTTCTCTTTGTGTTTATCACACTTGTAATACACAATATTAAAATGTAGGGGAGATATATTTTTCTGCATATATGTTTACATGCACAGACAAATGCTCATGTACATACTTATAAACACACACACAGACAAATATACAGAGCACACAATTATTTTCTGCATGAAATAAGACCCTATAAGGTCACAGTAAACTTTCAAACACAAAAAAAAACATTTGAATTGTTTGTGTACAAAATAAGTAAATATATAAAACACTGAAAGAACAAACAAGCATGTCTAATAAGGCCTCTAGTAAAGTCTGGGGTCTCTGATGAGACAAAGAAAAAGTGGGAATATTGCTCCCTCAGGATGTTGTACAAGGCACTTTTATAAGGCTGATCATGAGGCTGGCAACATCATCATGTCAAACAAATAGCTACAGATACCATCACAGTAAGAGCTTGTGAATGTTTACTGTAAGTTTCCTGTAGTTGTGGTTCTATCCTCCATAGGGAGTGACCAGGATAATGGTGACATATATGGTCAATGACCTGTCTAAATAATGGTACATACAACATACAAGGTTAATTAACTGTCTGATATAGTTTGTCTAAACAATGGTACATACAACATACAAGGTTAATTAACTGTCTGATATAGTTTGTCTAAGCAATGGTACATACAACATACATGGTTAATTAACTGTCTGATATAGTTTGTGTAAACAATGGTACATACAACATACAAGGTTAATTAACTGTCTGATATAGTTTGTCTAAACAAAGGTATATACAACTTACAAAGTTAATTAACTATTTGATACAGTTTGTGTAAACAATGGTATATACACGGTTAATTAACTATCTGATATAGTTTGTTTAAAAAATGGTACATACAACATACAAGGTTAATTAACTATCTGATATAGTTTGTCTAAACAATGGTACATACAACATACAAGGTTAACTATCTGATATAGTTTGTCTAAACAATATGACAAGTAAGGCTAATTAACTGTCTGATATAGTTTGTCTAAACAATAGTACATACAACATATAACATTAATTTACTGTCTAATATAGTTTGTCTAAACAATGGTACATGCAATATCCCACCTCAGCATTGGCCTCATGACTCTGGAAGCCTCCATTATACTCCTGCTTACATTCATCATAACCTGGATTTTGATTACAGAACATGATATATTTTAATTATTACATACATTCTGACCAATTCTTTCATGACATTTTGATAAGCAGTTATGGCTATTATAAAGTATAAGAATGTTTGAAAAAAAAAACAATATTAAATATAGCTGAATAAAATTATAAGCATGTGGTGAAGTCCGACTTGGGAACCAGAGAAAGAGGACACCTTGGTGGACAGAGGAAGTCAAAGAGAAAATAAGAGAGAAGAAAATGGCATGGAAACAATACTTAGGAGCTAAAAACACAACAGGACAAATGGAAAAATATAGAGAATATGTGACACTCAGAACAGAAGCAAAGAACAAAGTGCTAGCAGCAAAACAGAAGTCCTGGGAAGAATTTGGAGAAAAGCTAGAAAAAGATGCACAAGAAAACCAGAAATTGTTCTATAAGACCCTAAAGAACATGAGGAAGGAAAAACAATGCCCTCTCAAATTTATAAAGGACAAGCAAGGCAAATTGCTTACTGCCCCGAAGGAAGTAATGGAAAGATGGAAAGAATATTTCTCAGAACTCCTTGATGGTGAGCAAGGTCAAGCATCAGAAACGATAACCACTAGCACAGAAGATGAAACAAATGGTGATGAAGATGACATAAAGATGGAAGAACTGAAGGCAGCACTGGAGAAAATCAAGATGGGCAAAGCAGCAGGGCATGATGGTATAACACCAGAAATGGTTAAGTACATGGGAGCATCAGGCGACCTATTACTCTTAAGGGTCCTACAGGCAGCATGGTGCAACAAGACCATACCAAAGGATTGGGAGATTGCCATCATAACACCAATTTTCAAAAAGGGTGACAATCGACAGTGTGGAAACCATAGAGGCATATCCCTTCTCAGTGTCCCTGGTAAAATCTACTCTAGAATCCTAGAGCAGAGACTCCGACGCCTAGCTGAGCCACAATTGGATGAGGTCCAGTGCGGATTCCGAGCAAACCGAAGTACTCAAGACCTAATCTTCACACTCAGACAGCTGAGTGAAAAGGCCCTTGAGTATAAGAGTGAGATCCATCTTTGTTTCATAGATCTGGAAAAGGCGTTTGACAGGGTCCCCTGGAGCAAACTTTGGGACTGTTTGGCAAGGAAGAATATTCCAGCACCTCTGATTCATGCTATACAGAGCTTCTACAAGTCTTGCAGAAATTATGTGAGGACAGCAAACCATAAGTCAGAAGAGTTCAGGACCACCACTGGTGTAAGACAAGGTGATATCCTATCACCTTACCTCTTCATACTCCTTATGGACGATGTCATCAAGGCATGTAAGGAGAGAACAAGAAAGTATTCAGTGGGGTACTGGAAGATGAGACAGGTCTATATTTCGGAGCTGGCATTTGCTGATGATGTTGCCCTGATTGCTAAATCAGAGGCACATCTCCAATCCAACCTGCAAGTCTGGAAGGAAGAGCTGGAGAAGAGAGGGATGGTCATAAGCAGCTCTAAAACAAAATCCATGGTGATATCACGAGAAGAAAGAAAACATCAGATTAAGTTGGGAGAACAGGTCGTGGAGCAGGTCGACCACTTTAAATATCTCGGAGCTATTATAGACCGAAAGGGAGGCATCAAAGAAGAGTTGGCCACTCGAAAAGCAGCGGCTGGGAGACTTTTTCAGGCCATAAATCGAGGATTCCTCAGCAAGAAAGAGGTTGGTAAGAAACCGAAGATGGCTGTATACCGCTCCACCTATGTCCCAGTCTTGACATATGGATGCGAGTCATGGGCAATGACTACAACCCCCAAAAGCCAGATCCAAACCTCAGAAATGAGGTATCTGAGGAAAGTGGTTGAAGTAACAAGAAGAGACATGGTCCGCAACCAGACGATCCGTCAAGGCCTAAAATCCCACCCGCTGCAGACCCAAATAGAACAGTCCCAACTAAGATGGTTTGGCCATGTCTGCAGAATGGGAGAAGATCGGCTACCACGACAAGCATGGGAAACAAAGAGCCAGGGATCCAGACCTCCAGGACGTCCCAGAGTCCGCTGGGAGGACAACATTAGACAATCTTTGAAGGACCGAGGACTAGAATGGAACCAGGCCAGGAAGAACACAGCTGATAGAATGGTCTGGCGCTCTCTCTTCCAAACCTCTACACCTCACGGTAGAAGGGGAACGACTAAGTAAGTAAGTAAGTAGAATAAAATTATAACCAACATCATCCATGTGTCAAGGTTGAAGGGGTTGGGTCTTACCAAAAATAGAAACTTTTATTTGTAAAAATCAGCTCCACACAATCAATATGTTTTTTACATTAGAAGTATGAATCACAGACAATAATAAACATTTTTTTTTTTTTTTACAAGCAACAATGTATATATGCTTGTTCCATCATTAGAAATAAGAGTCTTTTGTGAGGAATCCAGCTCAACACATTTACTCAGTCTTATATATTAGGAGTATTTTAATTTTTTACACGTGCTAATATAATGAACAGAAATTGTGTCTTGGGTGAACAAAGTGTGTCATGCCGGGTACTTACAGCTAGTTGTTGATAAAAACTGAGAATTACCCAAGTAAGTTAAACTGACAGACTAGTTGTTGATAAAAACTGAGATTGACCCAAGTAAGTTATACTGACAGACTAGTTGTTGATAAAAACTGAGATTTACCCAAGTAAGTTAAACTGACAGACTAGTTGTTGATAAAAACTTAAGATTGACCCAAGTAAGTTAAACTGACAGACTAGTTGTTGATAAAAACTTAAGATTGACCCAAGTAAGTTAAACTGACAGACTAGTTGTTGATAAAAACTTAAGATTGACCCAAGTAAGTTAAACTGACAGACTAGTTGTTGATAAAAAACTTAAGATTGACCCAAGTAAGTTAAACTGACAGACTAGTTGTTGATAAAAACTTAAGATTGACCCAAGTAAGTTAAATTGACAGACTAGTTGTTGATAAAAACTGAGATTTACCCAAGTAAGTTAAACTGACAGACTAGTTGTTGATAAAAACTTAAGATTGACCCAAGTAAGTTAAACTGACAGACTAGTTGTTGATAAAAACTTAAGATTGACCCAAGTAAGTTAAACTGACAGACTAGTTGTTGATAAAAACTTAAGATTGACCCAAGTAAGTTAAACTGACAGACTAGTTGTTGATAAAAACTTAAGATTGACCCAAGTAAGTTAAACTGACAGACTAGTTGTTGATAAAAACTGAGATTTACCCAAGTAAGTTAAACTGACAGATTAGTTGTTGATAAAAACTTAAGATTGACCCAAGTAAGTTAAACTGACAGACTAGTTGTTGATAAAAACTGAGATTTACCCAAGTAAGTTAAACTGACAGATTAGTTGTTGATAAAAACTTAAGATTGACCCAAGTAAGTTAAACTGACAGACTAGTTGTTGATAAAAACTTAAGATTGACCCAAGTAAGTTAAACTGACAGACTAGTTGTTGATAAAAACTTAAGATTGACCCAAGTAAGTTAAACTGACTGTGGTGGATTTGATGTTATGGATTGTTGTAGGTATTATTATATGTGTATTTCAAGAGATTAGCTATGAAGGTCTCTGAATTTACCCAATAGTATTGTGAACTTTTCAGGGTACCTTTTCGCTACCACCTCTTTTATCTCATTCAAAATGTATTGATATTATTATATTAAATGACTTTGTGTAGTGTCTAGGGTTATGAATGTAGAGTGTAATGTACAATAATCAACAAACATACAAACAAATAGTTTATTCTTCACAACAGCACACAGTACTACCACTATAACATACAACGACACTCTAAAAGGCTATCTTATTTAAGACTGTGGTTTGATTTTGTGTAAATATGATTTTTACAATTTTATTATCCTGATTCTAATTTATTTGGAATCAGGATTGACAATTTAAAAGTGAAATCAAAATAATCATTTACATCAGTCAACTAGCACAATAGATCCTCTGTCCATACATAAAATATTTTTCTAATATACGTCTGTAGTGTTCTCCTACTTTAAGGAAATACTGGTAGTACTACTAGGTCATTGTTTGAAATCATCCCCTTTCTGTAATGTTTGTTTTTATTTTGTCACTTGTGGAACTATTAAATATTTGTCCCAGTTTATTCACTGTCACTTTTTATATTTCTTCTTTAATTCTGTAGTTGAGCTCTCAGGTGCCGAACGAGAACTTATCTTGGCAGTAGAATATAGGTTGAACCTTTCCTCTGCTCGCTTGACAATCTGTTCCCTGTTTGATAGGCAATGGCCACTAGCATGGGCTTGCAGTAAACTGGCAGAGTCCTGAATCAATCAGTTTTCAAGCATTTGGTACCACATTAGCGTCAGTACCCAGGACCTCTGAAATGTGAAGGTATGCATCCTTCTTAATATCTAGCATACACTAATAGTCCACAGTTAAGGACATGTACATTACAAACAAACACAAAGGGTCATATCCTTATACAAACCTATGCCACCATTTTCTTTTGATGTGACAATGTACACCAGTATTCCTCTCCCCTAATAAGTTACAACGCCACTGCAATTCCAGCTGTAATCTCTTCCATATAATAGGATAGGTGTTAAGCTCCTTTATAACAATCATACATATTCTTGTATTTTTACACCTCTCTGACAGTCTATCACATGGTGGATCAATCTTTAGGCTTTGCCTCATGTTCGCTATAGACCCACTCATGTCCATACATATATTATTATTTCACATTCAATTTTTATATAAAATACAGATTAATAAATGTCAATCTTACCACAATTTTGTTCAATGAAATACACAGAGACGATGACTGACACAGTTTCGATCTGCTTTGTTGTCCAGCCTGCCCAGAAATTATATTTGAAAGCACAGCCTGATCTCATCTATCACTGGTGAAAATTTTTCTAGAAATGGCGTCCCCCCTAACGCTTATTCTGACAATATCGATTCAGTTGGCCAATCACTTTTAATTTTACACGGGTAAACAGTCTTTTTTTCAAAAAATATCATTCAAACCTTTCTACGTTACTAGGCTATTTATGTTTGTTCAAAGGTCAGCCAATAATATTTCGTCTCACTTCAAATGCCACCCAATCAGATTCACTGTACTATCCTAGCCTATCTGTCACCTACTTTTTTCCCAAAAAATATGCGATCCAATCTAAGCAGATATGACTTGACCTGACAGTATCTCTGATCTCTATGTATGGTTTTATCAATAGTTGATTAGTTAAGGGATTATTTATATAAGTAATAACATATTCTTGGTCAGCAAGTCTTCAGGTACACGAATCTACGATTTTTAAGGGGCTATGTGGTTTGGTTCAAAATTCTATCTGTTTTTCTATGTTAGTTGTTTATTTTTAAACTACCTCTCGTTCACTCTTTTTCCATGTAATATCAAGCTGAATACGAGAGCTTAGGTCATTCATAATAAGAGCTAAACATGTTTCCATGACCGTAGTGTATACATTTCTAACTTTTTCATTGAATTTGGGGAAACCCCTAAGGCAAGGCTTGCCAGTGTGCTACAGTTGGCTTTTATTTTAAAATCAATGCAAAACGAATTAGCATTTCATCTATCCTTGCCCCTCCTCGTTCCACAATGCATTTTAGGCAAATATTTTCTTATAACTAGGAAAAGTGGTTGTTTATGTCAAGGACGAATTTGAAAAATTGGGGTACTGTTTTGTTCGGCTATTCGTTAGCAAATAATAATCTGAAGGCGTAGGCGACACCAACCGTTCTAGCAGAAAATTCTTTTGTACTTTCTTATCTTTGCCTTTATGCCCTATACTATTATATATTAATTTAGATATTGTATTTAGAAATCACTACACTGACAGACTAGTTGTTGATAAAAAACTTAAGATTGACCCAAGTAAGTTAAACTGACAGACTAGTTGTTGATAAAAACTTAAGATTGACCCAAGTAAGTTAAACTGACAGACTAGTTGTTGATAAAAACTTAAGATTGACCCAAGTAAGTTAAACTGACAGACTAGTTGTTGATAAAAACTAAGATTGACCCAAGTAAGTTAAACTGACAGACTAGTTGTTGATAAAAACTAAGATTGACCCAAGTAAGTTAAACTGACAGACTTCTATTAAAATATTTCATGTGACATAAGTTATTACTTATCACACTAGTGGGTTACTAAGGGTTGCTAAGGGACAACTAACACTCTTATCTTCCAGGCATGGCATAAGAGCTGACTAAGGAGAGTTGGTCATGTGACCAGTTATCACATGCTGTAGACAATTTGTAACCACAAAACATTTACCAAGTAATGTGTAGAACATCTCTGTAGAGGTGTCCATTTCTGCTTTGATAGCCTCTACTGGAATGTCATCAGAACCAGCTCCTTTTCCTTCTGTTAGAAGCTTTATGTCTTTCTTTATTTCTTCCTTATTTAGTTTTTCACAGTTGACTTGTAGCTCCTCGATTGCTGGTTGGAAGTCAGGGGGATTTCGTGGATACAGTCTGTTGAGTTGAGTCTGTTTTGTGGAACTGTCTGTGAGAGAGAAGAAATAGCACCAGAATGGAAAAAATGATCTCTGGTCAAACTGCATTAGAAGGGAGATTTACAAAAGATTTACAAGTGCATTAATTAAATGTGAATAATCTTACTATTAGTTGCAGGAAAAATATTTAACAGGTTCATCCTCAAGAACTTGAAGTCTATGGGTAGAGAACAAACAGGTTCTAGATAAAGCAGATCCTGTTTCCGGTGAACCGTTAATTTGTAGAACTGATTCAATACCATTTTATTGGTTTATATACTTATACAGATCAGAAAGCCACATTGAGAATAAAAGTGGAACAAAGTCTGAAATGGAAAGTAACTCTTTACATTTAATTTTTGGACTATGAAAAGGTATTTGGCAGTGTAGACAGAGAACCACTTTGGAAAATGATGAGACAATATGGAGTCCCATTGAAGATTATTAACTTAATGAAGAGAACACATGAAGACTTAACATTTTTCACAAATGAAAACTAAAGAACTCGGGGGCAACAGGGATGCCTGTTGTTACCATTTCAATAATATAGGCTATAGATTGGGTTGTGAAAACATCAACCAATAGAAATCTATTAAACTCTGATTAAACAGCTTCATGATCTAGATTTTACAGATGAACTGGCTCTCCTGTCCAAAGACTGTAATCACATGTATGACAGAATGAAAATACTTAATGAGAGGTGACAACAAGTGGATGTGAAAATACACAGGGAGAAAACAAATATAATGAGAATAAATTCAGGAAATGATAAAAATATTGCTCTTGCAGAAACATCACAACAACAAGATGTAGAATCATACATGTAACCATGGCAACAATATAGACAACACAATTAAAATAAGATTACAAATGGCTACAACAGGAGCTTTAAATACATTTGGAAACCTCGCAGATAAAAAAAAGTAAATCCATTACACAAATAAGAACCTTTTAAGATGCAGACACTAGACTATTGTTCTACACCTCACATATACAGACACATCTAGATTACTGCTCTACACTATGGGATGGTTGCCCTGCTTCCACCTCAAATAGTCTGCACTCCCTGCATAAGAGAGCAGTACCTCTGATTACCGATAATCGCACAATACTACACACAAGGACACGAAAAGAACCCAAAATACTGTCCCTAAAAAATGTCTCCTCTACAACAAAGCCAAGCTGACTAACGCAATTCTATTAAACAATGCCCCATCATACTTACGATCATTGTTTCATACCAGTAGAAGAGAGGGACTACAAATACATCAGTTATGTCTGCCCAAACCTAGGATTGACCTGTTCAAAAAGAGTCTAGCCTAATCTGGAGCCTACTTGTGGAACAGCCTTCCACACCACATAAACAACCTACACACACAATACTCATTCAACAAAGCACTTTTTAAACACTTGATCAACACCGATGATCTACCCCCATAGAAGCAGCCATTGCCAGTCTAAATCTTATCTTTATGTCAACCTTTCTTTTCCTCTTCCGCTCGTTATTGTCTATGTGAATAATTTGTTTTATATCCACGTAGTATTACTATATAACGTAATGTATGTGAGAATGTACCTGCATAGCACTGTACTTTTGAAATATGTAATGTGTTTGTTTGTTAAAATGTGATGATGTGTATGAGAATGAGCAGATATACATTTTTACAGCTCACAGATGTGTCCTGCTACAGAAGTGCGTAAGAAATTATTATTATTTCATTTTACCTCAAGAATGTTTGGATATAAGCGAGAATGTGTTTATGTAATTTGTGTACTGATGTTTAATGACACATTCAAAAATGCAGATTAATTGTTGATGAACACATGAGTGAGTGTCGGGATACAGAATGAAAGATTAAGGGCTGGATGGTCGGATAGACCTGTGTCCCCAATTCTTGACCCTTTTAAATAAAGATCCTGTGTTCTAAGATAAGCAATTGCAGGATGCTACTGCAGTCATGAACTGACTTTGTTCCAACAACTGCTTTGGGTTTACTTTCATTCGTTGTGTCTTATGGAAATTATGTATTCCAAAAGTTACACATAGAACTGCATATTCTGTAATGATTTCTACTTCAGTAGCCAGTTGTGAGCATTTGTTTAGTACACTAAAGCTAATTCTTTTGTATTTATGAGTATCTATGGAACAGGAACATCTGAGTAATCTGGAACTTCTTAGTATTGAAAGAGAAAATCTTGAGAACATTCATTTTGGTAAAATAATTGAACAATTTGCAGGAATGAAGGTACTAATAATCGATACGTAGCTAAAAAAAAAAAAATTTACATATGTAGTGTACTGTTTATTAAGTCAAGGAAGATGAAGGAAACTGTGGTAAGACGTGGAGTACAATGGATGGGTATGAAAAAAAAAATTGAATAAAGGTGATTCATCTTAGGTGGACAAAAGACAAAGAAAATAGCCAACGTTGTGGAGACAAGGCCTTCTTCAGGGAAAGGAAAACTTTTCTTTTCCGGGTACGTACGTCTGTTCGGTGGCAACAGTGTTAGGACCCAGCTGCCTTTAGGGAAGTACCCAGGTTTTATTTTTATATTTATTTAGATTCTTATGTGTCCACCTTCACTTTCTTTCCTTTCCTTGACAAAGGCCTTGAGGCTACAACATTGGCTATTTTCTTTGTCTGTTGTCCTCATAAGACAAATCACCTAGTGTAACTGTTTATGTTGTTAATAAAAAGCTTATTACAAAGAGTGGTTTATTTCTTTTCTTTATTATCTTTCTCTAATTCTTAAATTTCATATTTTCCCAATAATTCACATCCTGGTGCTCTTAGAAGAATTTAAAAGTCACGACAGTGCTTTATATAGTTCTTTAAACTTTCTTTTGATTGGTCTACAAAATTAACATATATTTTATCTGGCAGTGACCAGTTGATATAAACCCTTGGTGTGCAACTGCCCCAAACAAGTAAAATTTGCAGAAAGGGATTTTCTGTGTAGACTAAAGATACCCGAAAAAATATGAAAAATAATTGAAATTTTTAAAAAATACACACCTGTGCATTTAGGGTAGAAACCCTAAAAAATAATGATGTTCGTGGTGGATGTGTACAAATAACACTTATTATGTTACATATTTGTTGATAATTGTAACATATTGAGCACAGGTTACATTTATGTTAAAAAGTTGTAAAGCATTACTGAGTAAAATGTCCCCAGCAGGATATACAGATGTGGAACTGGTCCTCGTACTCTCTCTCCCTGCAGGAACATGACCATCTTCCTCACCTTCACTTTCTATCTTCACTGTGTGTCCCTGAAAACAAAATATTTAACATATTCAAGTTTGAAACAAATCATTTTAGTCTTAAATAATTAAAATATTGCCCCAATTTTACAATTACATGATACATTTTATGTATTTAAATTTCTTTCTTTTCTCAGCCACTGTCACTGATGAAGACTGTACATTACAATGACATACGCTTCATTGTAAAAGAAAAAAAAAAAAAGAAAAGAACCTAACAATAAGTAATAAAATGTTAAAATGGACAATATTTTAAGAGATTTCTCAGTTTAACTGCCTCAGGCTGTATACAAATTTGTTATCAAGAATTAAAATGGACAATATTTTAACAGATTTCTCAGTTTAACTGCCTTAGGCTGTAACAAATTTGTTATCAAGAATTAAAATGGACAATATTTTAACAGATTTCTCAGTTTAACTGCCTTAGGCTGTAACAAATTTGTTATCAAGAATTAAAAAGAAAACTCACTTTAAAATCTGTACTGATGTCCTGTTTTATTTTTTGATCCAGGAATGGGATCTTCTGTTCCATATTTTTTTGCAATCTGAGAAGAAAAATGAATTATGTGTAACAAAATCTTAGACAATTTGTTACATGCTGGTTATTTAAGATACTGATTTTACAAGAAATTTCACTCAAATTTTCTTTTTTTTAAAAATAGTGGTGAAAAACAATATTTACAACTTAAAAATGTAAGGAAGAGTGATACATGTTTAATTGTAGAATGTCCAATGTCACATTCAATAGTCTTTGCTATACTGACTTTCTTCTGAGTGATACATGTTTAATGGTAGAATGTCCAATGTCACATTCAATAGTCTTTGCTATACTGACTTTCTTCTGAGTGATACATGTTTAATGGTAGAATGTCCAATGTCACATTCAATAGTCTTTGCTATACTGACTTTCTTCTGAATGATACATGTTTAATGGTAGAATGTCCAATGTCACATTCAATAGTCTTTGCTATACTGACTTTCTTCTGAGTGATACATGTTTAATGGTAGAATGTCCAATGTCACATTCAATAGTCTTTGCTATACTGACTTTCTTCTGAGTGATACATGTTTAATGGTAGAATTTCCAATGTCACATTCAATAGTCTTTGCTATACTGACTTTCTTCTGAGTGATACATGTTTAATGGTAGAATGTCCAATGTCACATTCAATAGTCTTTGCTATACTGACTTTCTTCTGAGTGATACATGTTTAATGGTAGAATGTCCAATGTCACATTCAATAGTCTTTGCTATACTGACTTTCTTCTGAGTGATACATGTTTAATGGTAGAATGTCCAATGTCACATTCAATAGTCTTTGCTATACTGACTTTCTTCTGAGTGATACATGTTTAATGGTAGAATTTCCAATGTCACATTCAATAGTCTTTGCTATACTGACTTTCTTCTGAGTGATACATGTTTAATGGTAGAATGTCCAATGTCACATTCAATAGTCTTTGCTATACTGACTTTCTTCTGAGTGATACATGTTTAATGGTAGAATGTCCAATGTCACATTCAATAGTTTTTGCTATACTGACTTTCTTCTGAGTGATACATGTTTAATGGTAGAATGTCCAATGTCATATTTAATAGTCTTTGCTATACTGACTTTCTTCTGAATGAGTCAGAGCTGTCAAGTGCATGCAAAATGTGTATGTGATCATTTAAATAAAAATATAACTTCTATCTATAATCTCTCTATAATCTATCTATAATCTATCTATAACATATCTATAATCTATCTATAATCTATCTATACATGTGCTTTATGCACTACACCATTTGAGATAGAGAAAACAGATGAGAAAATTATGAAAATGATAGAAAGCACCAACACTGATGGTAAGGACCTGAGAGTTATCAACAACATGTACTAGCAACAAACATCAGCTATGACAATTAACAGTCATATAGGAACATTTTGGCAGATTAATAAAGGGTGTTATACATGTTTGATGATAGAATGTATGTGATTGTATTTTAAACAGTTTGTGCCATATTGATTTTTTTGAGTGATTCTGAGATTTTCAAATGCATGCTAAATGTGTGTAAGATCATGTTTGAAAAATGTAACTTTTTCCCATTTGATAGCTAGAATGTAAGTTTTCCCATTTGATAGCTAGAATGTAAGTTTCAAATAAAAGAAAGATTTTAAAATGCCAATTTTTCAATCAATCAGTCAATACCCATTAGCTCCCCAAGGAGCATAGGCCTTCAACAAACACATGCCAAGTCTTCCTGTCACGTGCCATCCCATGAAACTCTTTCCATGTTTTTCTCATCATTTTCACCTCTGTATCCAGTTCTCTTCTCCGTGTGTTTTTTGGTCCACTCTGCCTCTCTTTCCCTCAGGATTCCAGAACAAGGACTGCCTTGTAATGCTATCAACAAGTTTCCTCAATGTGTGTCCTATCCATCGCCAGCGTCTTCTTCTTAACTCTTGTTCCACTGGCACTTGTCTGGTTCTTGTCAACAATTCCACATTTGTGACTTTGTCATACCATTTCAGTCCTTCTATTCTATGCAAGCACCCATTTATGAAAGTCTGTAACTTTTTGGTTGTTGTTTTTGTTGTTCTTCATGTTTCAGAGCCATACAATAGGACTGACTTCACATTTGAGTTGAAGATTCTTATTTTCATATTGGACTTGATTACTCTTGTTCTCCATATACTTCCCAATGCAATGAAAGCTTCTCTTGTTTTTTGTATTCTTATTTTGATATCACTGTCTGTCCCTCTAACTTTGTCTATATTACTGCCAAGATATGTGTACGATTCTACATCATGGCAATTTTTACAAAAGTATTTTGAAGAGACATGGTCCGCAACCAGAGATACGTCAAGGCCTAAAAACCCAACCCCTGCAGACCCAAGTAGAACAGTCCCAACTGAGATGGTTTGGCCATGTCTGCAGAATGGAAGAAGATCAGCTAAAATGACAAGCATGGGAAACTAAGAGCCAGGGATTCAGACCTCCAGGATGACCCAAAGTCTGCTGGGATGACAACATTAGACAATCTTTGAAGGACCGAGGACTAGAATGGAACCAAGCCAGGAGGAAGACAGCTGATAGAATAGTATGGTGCTCTCTCTTACAAACCTCTACACCTCACGGTAGAAGGGGAACGACTAAGTTTGTAAGTAAGATTGGACTGGAGCTGAAATATTTAAGAGACAGAAACACAATTTCATTTTTTTTTTAAATTATTTTTTATCACATCTGCACTTCACAAGGAACAACAGACACAACTTCATACTAAATAATGATTTAAAGTATTTCACAATATTTTTCCTTCAATATCCTATATTTTTATATATATCAAAATCACCTACAGAAATAATGTATGTATCTACTGCCTGTTTTTGTTTTCTGTTGTGGTAGCACAGTGGTTAGGCACTGGCTTCCTTGGTCCATGGTTCGATCCCCAGTTGTGGTGGTTAGGTACTGGCTTCCTTGGTCCATGGTTCGATCCCCAGTTGTGGTGGAATTTTTTAGACTATGACAAACTCCAAGGTTGACCCAGCCTCATGAATTGGGTACCACATCAACTCTGGGAAGGTTAAGGCGGCTGGCGTGATGCTGACCATATCATTCCTAGTCTGCCGATGGTCAAGAAAATATGGGCCGAACAACATATTCACAAAATGCCTTAATGGATATGCAATAGGATCCTTGACCTTTTATTGCCTGTCATTTTAAATATCACAGGAAGAGAAATTCTACAACCAATTTTGGGTGCCAGTTTTTAAGGAAATATGTGGTTTTGAAGAAAAAAATTACATCTTTGAACTTACTGTGATAAAAATGTGTAGATAAGTTTAAATCTAATGTGCATCGATATTCTGAAAATTTTATTGCAATTATATCAGTCTAAGTTTGCAATTTTATTTATTTATGAGGGTTTTTCAGCCAGGTTTACACTTCCCAAGACTTGAAAGAATAGACCTACTTTTCCGCACAAAATAACAATTTATAGCATTTCACAAGATTCCTCAGGCAATTTTTCATGTATAAAATATGCACTTACTGAAATAATGTAGTTGTTGTTTAAGGTTTTGCCTTCTAAAAGCAAGGCATTGTACTTTCAACCTAGACTAAAGTCTGTTGGTTATATCCGAGAGCAATTCGCCAACCAAAAATAAGCGAACTCTAATAACTTAAGAGCTGTGTTGATGAAATATAAGCACAGAAAAGGCTACTAGCATCCTTCAGCTAGCATGACATTGCCTCGAATAGGACTGCTATCCAGAGATCGTTTTAAAAGTAAAATTTCAAATCCAGCATGAGGTAGGCCTATCCAGTAACACTGTCCTTTAACAACGAAATTGGTCAACAACATCAAGCGACAGAAATTGTGAACCGACATTGTCACCTATGCCAGCGAGCACGGTTCTTAAAGATGACAAAGATATATATTCCTCGTATGTGTTTATAAATAATGTCAATTTTCATAACTTACACATTGATTCTTCAGGTCTGCGCAAAGGTATTGTTGTTGCCAGTGTTGGCACTTTTTTTTTTCTTTTGAGTAAAACACAGTACCTTAAAAAATAGATGTTGAATTTGAACTGTCCAGAATAAATGCATGTCGATTTTATGAGTAGCGTAATTTGGCACATTAGTTTAAAGCTAATTGCGTTCTTCTTCTTCTTTCGTTCGCTTGAAATATATTGTCTATATACTTCTTCTTCTTTCGTTCGCTTGAAATATATTGTCTATATCTGCAATGTTGTTTCCTGTATAAACTTCAGTCTTTTCTAGTTCATACAGAGTTCCGTATAGTTTTGCTTCCAGTGTTGTTTCTCTGGGCCAGTGGGTTTGCCTCAATATATCATATTCGGGGCAATTATGATAGGAAACTCTTTACAGAGCGATACAACAGGAAGCAATCTGATCATCAGAAGTAGTCCCCCCATCCGACAAGTGTTTCGGCCTGATTACTCCTTTACACTCTAAGGGGGGCGGGCCCACTTGGGTCATGACTCCCAAGCGTCTCAGCTTCCTGTTGTCTTGTATCGAAAATGAACCCATTTCACTTACGGTAACAACTTTTAATCCACAACGCCAGCCGTGGGGGCAATTGTGAAAGTAACAAAGAGAAGACAAATTATTCCGTTCGTTCCGTCGCCCTTCACAACAAAGGACACACACTGAGACATGAACGCGCAGCCGACGAGCCTTAGCCACTGCGCGCCGCAAGCCACTGAAATTCTGTACCTGACACACTCCCTATAGTATACATCGCCTGTTGCCCCAGCGTCGCAGCCCTTTCACTAGTACACCAGAAAAACTCAGCGCTGTGGACTTAGAAAAATTTTGGTGTTTTTTGTACCGCAGCGTTTATGGTCACGATCTCCATTGCCCATTGCGGTTGTTCCACAGCCAGCCTGATGCCTTTTCGGCAGTTTCGCTAAGCCTCTTCAGTGCCCTTGTTCTAGACTGTCCCTTCAGCCCCAACAGTTTCAATAAATCATACACTGATGCAGCCACAAGCCCTCTTGCGCCCACTTCAACCGCCATGGCCCTTGCACCGAATACATCGTGTCTCAGATCCGCGGCCAGATCGCTATACTTGGCCGCTTTGAATGAATGCTGCTCATCTAATCTGGATTCAAATGGCACGGTCAGTTCAATCAGTATGACCTGAAGCGTTGCTGAAGAATGAAGCACTATATCCGGCCGTCTCCGCGATTTTCTGATACTCTTTGGATATGCCCCCCGTCCAGGTAGGTCTACCGCCATCTCCCAGTCGTTTGCACAGTCAAGAAGAGATGGTAAACTGCTACCAGGTTTACTCGGTTTGGGGTGTGCTGACTTTCCTGCCCTCAGAAAGTATGTGTTTGTGGTGTCTGGCCGGACTTTGCTATTCGCTTTCATTCTTGCCTGATCTATTGTCGCAGCAAGCTCATTTAGCACTTTGTTATGGCGCCAAGTGTATCGTCCTTGCCCTAATGCCCCCTTACACGCTGAGAGCACGTGTTCAAGTGTCTGCCTCCCCTGGCACAGGGGGCACTGCTCATCATCCGACTTTCCCCATTTCACAAGGTTGGTGGCCGACGGCAGCAGGTCATACATTGATCTAACCACGAAGCTGAGCCTAAGAGGTGCCATATGCCATATATCATTCCATGTCAAGGATCTCTGCAGGGCTCCTTCCCATGTAGTCCATTGGCCTTGTTGGACCTGCTGCACTGCTTTTAGCAACCTCTTATCATTCTCAGCTCCTCGTATCTCCTGAACTACCATGTCTCTGCGTTCCCTGCTTGATGCCTTGGACCACCAGCGGATGTCACCATGCCCAAATCCCCGTCTATTCGTTTGTGTGTATCCGATTACCTCTCTCAGTTTGAGTGACTCTTCAGCAGCATCAACAGCTTCTTCCACTCTCCACTTCCTTCCCGTTTTCAGTGTGGGCTGAATGGACTTAACCACGTCATCAGCTGACTCGCGTAGCATCATTGCAAGCCTTGCTTTTCCAACTTTGTACTCTTCAACAACTGACTTGAAGGGAAGCAGAAGTTTTGACTTTTTGCAGTACAGTGCTACATCTGACAGACCTGGTGGTACCCCTAGCCATTTTCTCATGAACTTGTTGACCTTCTGCTCTATAGCTTCCACTGTACTTGTGCTTATTTCATATATAAGCAGTGGCCACAGCAACTTCGGTATCAACATGAACTGGAGGCACCACAGTTTGAACTTTCCCAGGAGTCTGCTTTGGTCTATGATCTGTAGTCCTCTGTCTGCCATTTCTATTGTCTGTTGCACTGCCTTCGAGTCTTTTAAAGAGGCATCGTACACCCTGCCAAGACTTTTAACAGGTTCCTCAATGACAGTAGGGATTCTTTGGCTGGAAACCGTGAATATGACCTCTGCTATCTTCCCTTTCCTGACTGATAGGCTTCTCGACTTCTTGGGTTTGAAGCTCATTCTGCACCAGCTGACTAGTTCATCCAGGCGTGCTAACATCCTCCGGGCCTGATGTTCATCTGATGTCAGAATTGTTGTGTCATCCATGAATGCTTTGAGCGGTGGCATGTGACACATTCCACCGAGCTTTGGACCTATAGCCATTCCTTCAGCCGCATTGAGGATTACCTGCATAGCCATGACGAATAGTATCGGAGAGATGGTACATCCCATCGCAATTCCAACTTCAAGGCCAATCCACTTCGTTGTGTACTCTCTGGTTGAAAATCTGACAGAAAACCCTGCGAAATACAGCTTCAGCATTGCTGCAATCTCTTGTGGAACATGATACATTTCTAGGGCCTGCCACAACATCTGGTGTGGAACGGATCCATAAGCATTCGCTAGATCCAACCAGATTACATGGAGGTTTGTTCTGTCAGACTTTGCCTTTTGGATTGCTTCCCAGATCATTGTGGTATGCTCTAGACATCCTGGTGTACCTGGGATACCTCCTTTCTGAATGGTAGTGTCAATGTACCCATTTGCCAGGAGGTATGTAGTGAGTCTTTTCGCCATTACTGAGAAGAATATCTTCCCTTCCACATTGAGTAGTGAGATTGGCCTGAACTGACTGATGTCTGTGGAATTTTGTTCCTTCGGGATGTAGACTCCGTTTGCCTTTCTCCATTCCTTGCTTACGAGTTGGGTTTTCCACGCATTCTTCAGTAAACGGAGCAGTCGTTTGAGAACCTCAGGACATCTTTTATACACCACATATGGAACACCATTAGGACCTGGAGCTGACTTGCACCGAGCTTTCTGGACAATGCTTTCTACCTCTTGCACCGTTGGAGGCTTGGTGTTAAATTCAGCTCCTGGCTTACCCGGCCATTTAAGGCCTGCCATGCTGCTGAGCGGCTCATTTTTGCGACCATCTGAATATGTCATTCTAAGGTGTTCTTCCAGGTCTTCTTTCCTGATGTTTAGCGTACCCGACCGTGGTTGCTCAAACAGTTATTTGGCAAACTTGAAGGGCTCCCTAAAGAATCTTTCCCTATCCCTTCGAGTCTTCCTTCTCTTCCTGCACAACCTTTCCGCTCTACAAAGGGCATTATGTTGGCCTTTCAGGTGCTCCCAAACTTGCCGTAACCCTTCCTTCTCTGTGGCAACTGCGTTCTTGAACAGTTTTCGGGCATGCTTCTTCTGTTTCCTGATTTCATCTATTTTAATTTGTCTTCTACTTTTCCGTGGTGGGTTACTTTCCCTTGCCTCCCTCACTCCGAACACTTTGCGACAGTGCAGATATATTATGTCGCCGAAGATTTCCAGCTTCTCCAAAGTTAGCTGCTTCAGGCTGTTATCCAACTCTTTTGCCAAGGCTTCGCCCAGCTGTTCCCAAAGCCCTTTTGCACTGGCAGGTGGAAACTTTATTGCATCTCTCTTCCCGTCCAAGAAGTGTGTGAGATCATCATCTGGCAGATCAACTTGAATGTACTCAGCACTGTGGATTGACTCCTGGCTGCGTTCTTCTAACGTCTTATCCGTCGAGACAGAGCGCTGTTGATCTCCCCCTGATGACCTCCCACACCCCTTTTTCGTTCTGTGGATTTTCATTCCTCTCTGAGTAGAGAATTCCCTACCACAGGCACATGGAAATTCCAGCCGTTGTTCAGAGTTCGAAGTCCGTGTAACGGGTCTGGTCGATTCCATTGAGGCGCCTTTAGATTCATCATCTTCCCCCCCCCCCCTTCGGTGAATCCTGGGGGCATCTATCGTTTTTGGGTCCTGTAGCAATTGAATACAGCTTACGGGGTGCTAACCCGGTCAGCCGGTTTCTAGTCTTTCCCAGTGTCATCTGTCTTTCCAGAAGTCAATCGGTCTTTTCCCGATCGTCACTGGTTTGACCATGCAACTATGATAGGAAACTCTTTACAGAGCGATACAACAGGAAGCAATCTGATCATCAGAAGTAGTCCCCCCATCCGACAAGTGTTTCGGCCCGATTACTCCTTTACACTCTAAGGGGGGCGGGCCCACTTGGGTCATGACTCCCAAGCGTCTCAGCTTCCTGTTGTCTTGTATCGAAAATGAACCCATTTCACTTACGGTAGCAACTTTTAATCCACAACGCCAGCCGTGGGGGCAATTGTGAAAGTAACAAAGAGAAGACAAATTATTCCGTTCGTTCCGTCGCCCTTCACAACTAAGGACACACACTGAGACATGAGCGCGGGGCAATCTTGAACTACGTGCTCCGCAGTCTGGGGTGCCTGTCCACATGTACACATGGCTGAATTGCCTATCTATAATTTTGTATACATGTGGCTGCGGATTCGGTTATGTCCTGTTCTGAGGCGCAGAATGACAATTTGCTCTCTGATCTGTTCATAGCTTGGTAGTCATCCTGTGTTGGTGGCTTTCTGATTGATTTGATCTTTTTTTTTTCTTCTGATGGTACGTAACTGGTACATCCAGTTGCTCGTCTGCAGCACCTTCTTTAGCCAGTCGGTCCGCTCTCTCGTTTCCTGGTATTCCACAATGAGACGGTATCCATTGCATGGCAACCCTGCGCTGGTTGCACAGTTCAGAAAGTAGGGCTTGTATACCTGGCAATTTTCTGGACTGAAGTGCTTGGAGTGCTGATCTTGCATCTGTCAGGAATACCACAGGCTATGGACCGAGATTGGTGTTCAACAGTTTCTCAGTTGCCACCTTGATCGCCTGGATTTCTGCATCATAGTTGTTACAGAATTTCCCCGTTGGTACTCTGACCGTATCCCTAGTGTTGTTTGGGTATCCTATGTACACTCCTCCATTTTTGACTGCATTCTGTGCTGACACATCCGTGTATACTCGGACCCAGAGGTCCTGTGGATATTTATCATCCAGGAAACTGAGAGTGACTGTCCTACGTTGCACGCTGTTCTGTTCATCCCTGTCGAATATTCCTTTCACTTTTGTCTGGATGTGTATTGGTAGTCCAGGCTCTTCTCTCCAAGGGGTTTGTTCTGGCACAGACTTTAGGAGGCTGTCAACTTCAGGCTGGTCTGAGGTTTGTCTACGAAATCGTTCGGCCTGGTGGATGAAGCTGCTTCTTTTCAATCGCCCCATTGCTAGGTTTTGGAATATGTCCTTCATTGGATGGCTTGGCATACAGAGGAACTTTTCTGCCTGTGTTAGCACTTTCGTGTCTCGCAGTGCTTGTATCCTCCCCATTTTCTCCATCTCCACTACAGGCGTTGATTTTATTGCCCCCGTGATGACCCTAAGCGCCTGGTTTTACACCTTATCTAGCTCTTGTAATGTGGTGTTTGATGCTGGACACTACGCAGCTGACCCATATTCCAGGTGTGGTCGTATGCCATGCTGGTAAACTTTACTAAGTATTTTCCCATGTGGTTCCACTTAGTTTTCTCAGGATGGCTAACTTCCTCCTGTCCTTTGTTGATGTGCTGCTTCCATGTCAGCCTATCATCGAACGTAACTCCGAGATATGTAGGTTGTTTATCTTCTCTCAGGAGCTCTTCATTTATCTTGATGACACCAGCTTTTTGTTTGGGAGAGAGGGTGAAGAGCGTAGTGCTGCACTTGTCTGTGTTGATGCTGACACACCATCTATTTTCCCATGAGGTTAAGGCATCTATAGCTCTTTGTAGCAGTTTGGTGGCCACTGTTGCATGCTCATCTGTGCACCACATTACAAGGTCATCAGCGTAAATTGCCATTTTCATTCCATGTGGTAGTTCAGCAACCAGGTCGTTGATGTAGACTAGGAAAAGTGTGGGGGACAGAACCCCTCCCCGAGGGACGCCATGACGCAGTAGAATTGTCTTACTCTTGAGGCCATCTAGTTGTACTTGGGCTCTTCTGTTATGCAAGTATGCTTTCACCCATTTGTACATCCTACCATTCACTCTACAGTTTCTCAGTTTCTTCAGAAGCCCTTCTTTCCAAAACTTGTCAAATGCTTTCCTTAGATCTATCCATGCTGCTAGTACCAGTTTCTTATCTTGGAACGCATCCTCAATCTCTTGGGAATGGTAAATTGCCTGATCTTTGATAGAGTAACACTGCCTGAAGCCCGCCTGCTGTGGTACAAGGTTTTCGCTTTAGGTACAACTGCAGACTGAGGTTGATGATTCGTTCCATTGTTTTGCAGAGCCAGCTTGAAAGGCTGATTGGTCTGTAGCTGTAGGCCGTGGAACTGTCTTTCTTTGGTTTTGGGAGTGGTATCATGATTGCTTCCTTCCAGGTCTGTGGAACTCTGCCCAAGTTCCAACAGATATTGAAGATCTGCAGCAGCTTTGTTTTTCCCGTGGTTCTCAAGTTTTGAATCATTTCATTGGACACTGCTGCTGTAACGAAATTGTCCTCTTTTCACACAACATGCCTAAGAAAAATTCACTGAATCTTTTGGCAGAATACCATCACCAACCAAGATCTGCTTACTCAGAGCAAACAAGAGGACATGCACACCATCATAGCTGGCAGACGCTGGAGCTGGGTTGGCCATGTCCTCAGAAGAGACTCCGATGCCATCACAAGAACAGTTATGCTTTGGACCCCTCTAGGAAAATGAAAGAGAGGCCGACCAAAAACAACCTGGCGGAGGACTGTGGAGGCTGAGATGCAAAGAATGAACCAGAGTTGGGGCACTGTACGAAGGATGGCCACCGACCGAGCAAAGTGAAATCAATTTGTTGTTGCCCTACAAGACGACACTAGGCGTGATGGCCATTGACTGCTCTGACAGTCGGCGGCTAAGGATCAAAGAAGAAGAATTGGACACACCATCAACTCCTGGCGACTTTTTCTATTTCAATTTTGATACTGCAAGTTCTAGTTCTTTAAATATGATTTGCGTCTCCATAACTTCAGGTATTGTTCCATCTCGTCCTGCGTTTTGTCGTTTCTCGCGAATCTTCTGTTGCTTCTCTGGGCTTAATTCGATGTTGTTGTCTTTACTAAAGGTATCTGCCGTCATCAGCTGCCTGTTTTCCTGTGAGGATGTTTCCATCTTTATAAAGTGCAATCTTTGAGTTTCTCACTGTACCCTCATGGTTAAGTTGTCTTACCAGTTTCCATAGTTTCCTTGTATCTCTTTCAAAGTTCAAGGACTCTTTTTTCTCCTTCTAGCTTCGCCGCCTGGCCTGCAACTTGGCCCTTTGAAATTTGGCCTTAGCTTGTTGGTAGTTATTATGATGTTCTTGGCATGGGCTGGTCTCTGCCTGCTTTCGAGATGTTTCCACGTCGTTGTGTATTTGATCTATGTCACTAGGTGGATTTAAGACTAGAGGCTCTCTACATATAGTGACAAGACACTAGTGAAAAGAAAGACTGGAAAAGATAGATTTAGGTGAAAATGATAGTGAAATGTGAAAAGTTGAAATTATTGGCCCCGAGGGTGAGAACCTAGAATAGACTCTTCCCTCGCCACTTCGGACGTGTTAGCTGGCTATAGCTTTAACTACCTCTAACTACCCTAAGGGGATAAGGTTATATCAAGATTCACATACACCATGATACAGACAACAGATAGCTACTGTACGTAAATGAAATTACTGATCCAAGCTATAAATGTACATTTTTTTTACACCTTTAAACAAAACTCAAATACATGTCAAATAAATAAAGCGCGTGGGTGCACACCTGGAACAACTCAAGCACATAAAAAATGAATCAACCCCAACCCTTCTCCCACAATTTCAAACTGTATGGGGAAAGAAGTTTAGATTAAACAAAATAAACCACACTGCACTTGGTGGGGTCTCAGATGTCGAGCCTGAGCTAGCTATTCTAAATTCTAATGTTACTGCTAATTTCACAGTCCTCTGGAACTACTACGAATTGTCTACACAATCACTGCACAGACTTCTTAACTACCCAGCCTATCCTGAAAATCTCCTGAACACTCCTCCACAGCTAATTGCACCTCTAAACTTCAGCAGCTGTCCTCTGCTATGATCTTCAACAAAACTATGTCTCAGTTCTGTCTTTCTGGTCTACCACCTGTAGACTAAACTTCAGCAGCTGTCCTCTGCTCTAACATCTGTAGACTTAACTTCAGCAGCTGTCCTCTGCTCTAACATCTGTAGACTAAACTTCAGCAGCTGTCCTCTGCTATGATCTTCAACAAATCTATGTCTCAGTTTTGTCTTTCTGGTCTACCACCTGTAGACTAAACTTCAGCAGCTTTCCTCTGCTCTAACATCTGTAGACTAGACTTCAGCAGCTGTCCTCTGCTCTAACATCTGTAGACTAAACTTCAGCAGCTGTCCTTTGCTTTAACATCTGTAGATGGTATTTTAACCCTGTTTCCCTCCAAAATTCTGAAATTGACGACTAGGTTTAAACACTGGATTCTGGAAAAACTAGAATAGGTAGCTGGTTTTGCTGCTACCACTCTGGATTTACCTGCCCGCTCACCCCTCTAAGTTCAGGCCTTTGGCTTTATTATGGCCGGGACGAAGTGAATTAATTACTCCGTCGCTGACAGCATGCCAATTTGCGTGCGTAACATTTACTGAGCTTAGCGCTCAGGATTTCCAACAATTCTTATTCACTGAAGGAAGGTCTTCCCTGCCTGGGAAAACGTATTTTTCCGTTCTTCGTCCACCTCTGGAAATATCTCAAACTTGGTCTGAGAAGTCACCCTTGCCGTGGGGAAATTTGGTCTCAAATTTCGCTCTTCCCACAGGCCGCTATACCTGCTGTTTAGACAGAAAAAAATGTAACAGCTGAACAACACATCAATAATCTATACTCTATAACAAATAACTCCCTTACTTAACAAATAACCCCCAAGTCTTTAACACTTAACTCCCATAGTACAATACCTTCCTCATTCTATTCCCGTTATGTACCACCATACAAAATAATCATGCCCAATTAGTCCGCACTCCCCTACTCAACTCCCCCTCTCTACCTGAGTCCCAAGTAAACATCAGTTGACCCCGATCTTCTTTGCTCTGCATGAATAACTCTGAAACACCACGGTTTTATTTTCTCACTGGCTCTACCTGTGCAGACATACCGTGGCCCACTTCTACGCTGTAACTAAATTCAGCTCTGTTACCACCATTACAATAGCCCTCTCTGAGAATCATAAATTCCCGTCAATAAAATAATCACATTCAAAAATGATAATACAAATATTATTTCCTTTAAAAGTATATCTCACGTATTCTGAATACACAGAACAACAATGCACAAACAATAACGTATAACCAGTTTACGCCAGCTTCTGCATACTGCCAAAAATACATAACCCCAGGTTACCAATTAAATCCCGGTAGTTACAAACACGTGCTTACAATTCTTACGACCACGTGCTTCACTCCTCCCAATCCCTCTGAACATCGTCTCGAATTAATATTCAATAAATAACGCACCCACATGCTCCCGTCTAAAGATATATATATATGTAACTATATAACTCAAAATAACCTCTCAATGAAAGTACACATTACACGTGCTCCCGCCATTCTCTCCGTTACCATAAATCCCAGATGTGGGTTCTCTACAGACCTACTTTGAAAAAATCCAAAGCACGCCCGTATCATCTCAACTTTTAAACCATCTTAAATACCGGTATTCCTTCAATAAGGAAATAAATGGACCTATTAAGATTTAACCAGTTTATCACTACGATAGTATTGATGGCTCTGGAGTAAAGATTACCGTTAAACTTAAACTGCCCAAAGAAAACTAAACTGATCGGCCTAGGACTAGAAAAATTAAATAAAGTACCACGCTAAAATTATGCTTACGAAATTCGAATTCCCACTGAAGGCGAATCGACAATTTGTCTCTGGCACGCTGCTGGCAATTTACATTATAGAGACCGAGCTATGAATTACGGGCCTTTTTATCATCATAGATCAGCACGCTGACCTCTTGGCGTCATATGCGTGGCTTTGTTCTAGGCCAACGATCCCTCGGCATTTCAAATGCAGTTAGATCTCGGCCAATCAAAGTTGTAAACAACTCTGATGTTACTGCCCGCTCGTGTTACGTGCATGGGTAACAGGTCAGTCACCCCCTTCCCCCGTTTAGACAAAGGAACGGGATAACGTACTCAGCCCTCTACTGCCAATTGAAGCAAGACTGACCGCCTTATTTAAAATCCCGAAAAATGCGTCTAGCTGCATGCCATATCTTAAAAAAAAAGAACCTGGTGCAAATCTGATCTAGGCTCTACAGTCATTCCTCTAGAATAAAGTCCCTACACACCAACTCTAAACTCCACCTACTAGTCATAGAGAAGAAACATAAAGCAGATGAGATAAAACTACATCGTGATCTCACTCTGAAAAAACGTAAATAATAGAAGGAGAAGAAACATGGGGTTGATTACATGTAATCCCTCCTAGAAATAAAAATGGAAAAAATACAAGGAGAAAAAGAAATGGGCCAATTGAAAGACAGAATCTCAGTACTTCATCACAATTTTCTACATTGGAATATCTGGAATATGCAGATGACAATGCACTACTAGCACATTCACATCAACACATCCAGGAAAAACGGGTAGACTTAATAAGTATAGCCAGTATGTTGGCGTGAACATCAATTTAAAGAAGTCAGAGGTCACGAAGATCAATGTGAACAACCCTGAGCCCATATCAGTAAGGAATCAGCAACTGGTACAGACAGACACCTTCACATACCTAGGATGCATAGTAACACCACACGGCGGGGCAGGCAAAGACATCAACATCAGAATGAATAATGCAAGAACAGCATTGTCTAGCATAAACAACATCTGGAAGTCCTCTCAATACAGCACAAGCACAAAATTAAGAGCATATCAGAGCTGTGTGCTTTCTGTGCTTTTCTATGGTGCGGAATGCTGGAAAGTTACAGAGAAGGAAATGTCGAAATTGTCCTCTTTTCACACAACATGCCTTAGAAAAATTCACGGAATCTTTTGGCCGAATACCATCACCAACCAAGATCTGCTTACTCGTAGCAAGCAAGAGGACATGCACACCATCATAGCTGGCAGACGCTGCAGCTGGGTTGGCCATGTCGTCAGAAGAGACCCCGATGCCATCACAAGAACAGCTATGCTTTGGACCCCTGAAGGAAAACAAAAGAGAGGCCGACCAAAAACAACCTGGCGGAGGACTGTGGAGGCTGAGATGCAAAGAATGAACCAGAGTTGGGGCACTGTACGAAGGATGGCCACCGACCGAGCAAAGTGGAATCAATTTGTTGTTGCCCTACAAGACGCCGCTAGGTGTGATGGCCACTGACAGCTTTGACGGTCGGTGGCTAAGGATCAAAGAAGAAGAAGATAGTTGGTGAGCCCCCTTGGATGACGGAAAGTGCACAGTATGCCACTCGCCTCTTACTCTTAGCATGGGAACATATGTGATGATCCTTTAAATGCCAGCCAAGCTGGAGAAACTAGAGCTCATGTCTTCAACTCAACACGTTTCTGATTGGCAGAAAAACCACAAGAAAAGCCTAGATCTACAGTGCAGATAATACCAAGGACTCATTAAACTGGTATTGGCTGCAAAAGAGCGAAAAGCTCAGCAGCCCTAGTTAAACAACAATGACATCTCCACTTTTGGCCAAAAATTGACCCAAGGTTATGAATCGACATTACGTAGTTTAATATACACAATATCATACGGCTAGCAGTTGGGATCCTCATACAACATTTAATTTTATTGTGACACTTCCTTCTTTTCAACTACTAACCCAACAACTTTGAACACGTTTTTTCTCAAAACAAACACGTGAATGGCTCATACACCAGAAAACAAACACGTGAATGGCTCATACACCAGAAAACAAACACGTGAATGGCTCATACACCAGAAAACAAACAAGCCTAGAACGTCCTTCGTTTTACACATCGTACATGCATTACTGAGCCGCGGTAGCGCAGTGGTTAGTGCACTGGCTTCCTAGCTCGGTGCTCCATGGTTCGATCCCCAGTTGAGATGGGAATCTTTAGACCACAAACGGCTCCGTTGTCGACCCAGCCTCAATGATTGGGTACCAGAGCAACTCTGGGAAGGTTAAGGCGGTAGGCGTGATGCTAACCACATCACCCCTAGTGTGCCGATGGTCAAGAAAATATGGACCAAACACCATAATCCCAATATACCTCAATGAGCGTGTAACGGGATCCTTTTTTAACCCTTACTTGCACTACCATGCAAGCAATTTTCTATCATTGTGATTAGACGCTAGAGGTATGTTTTAAAAACTGTTTGCTCCTGCCATTCATGAAACTCTCATCAGTCAATCACGAACAATTTTTCAACTGTTCAAAACACTATGATTTTTCTCACGAAACTGTGGTGAGAACATTTTTTGATCCACGGGATGATTTACTTTGTACTTTCAATTTACCTGACAACTGTGATGGATCATCTTGGAACAGCTTAAGAAAATGAACATAGCTTTTAATATACAGCATATCACAAGCTTCCCTACAGTATTTTTGTACCCTGGGTGGGTCCTGCCTTTAGCACCCACCACCATAAAGGAAAACACTTGCAAGTAAATTTTTAACAGTAAGTAAGCTTACTATCATAATAGTGTCTTATGGTAACCCCTTCCAGGCTTTCACCCTGGACGGACCGTCCCCTCGAAATCTCTTAGTACGCCTCTGCATCACAGACCATTACTATTTCTGAGATCCTTAATGCGGGTAGTATTACAAAAAAAATAATTGAAGTCTGACTGTTCTGTTTAAAAAGCGTGTATAAATCAATATACTACTCTGGACACGTTCATTTTCGAAGAACTTGTTCGCACCAATTGTCAGAAACTGAGCCACTTGGCGAAAGATACATAACTGGCGATACATCCCCCCCCGCAATTTGATGGAAGATGTTAACATATTTACCGAGGCTGCTGGGTGCATTTTACAAAATTGTTTTTTTTTCTCAAAGTGACACGTTAAATGCAGTAAAAAATAAACAAGTTATCAATTATGCAACATATTTTTATTGTCAGGAAAAAACATTATTAAAAAACTGTACCTTCTGATTCCAAACTATGTTACTGTTATAAGTATTTAAACCAATAAAACGATATTTAATCAGTTTTAAAAATAACGGTTCACAAGAAACAAGGGACGTTTCGGGTTTTACCCTTTGTCAGCCACAAACAGGTGACAAAGACAAGAATTACATATAGGTACTACAAAACTAAACGATGATGAGAAATATACAACAAATGGGCGATACAAGCAGATGGAAAAAGTAAACAACAACAGTGATGAGAGAAAAAGAACAATAATAATACAAGAAAATCGTAAAATCTAAAAGAAATACCGAAACAAGAAAGTAAATAATCAACGAAACGAAAAAAAAGAGAATTAACAAAACTGTGGAACTAGTAAAAGTTCACTCAGCTCGATCCAAAGAATCTATGAAAGAAAGCAGTAGTATTCCGTCACAGAAATCGCAAGGAAGTGACGTACGATAGCGACAAAACCAAAGATATAAAAAGATACGAAACGAACCAAAACAAAAACATAAGAAGATAGATCTAAAAGACAACGAATAAAGAACGATAAAGAGAAAAGCTATCAGAATTTATGCAAAATGATGTTGGATATTCAAACCATCGGGAGTAAAACACCCATTTTAAAAATAAGACGATTCTCCAACGAAAAGCGAGTCTTGTCATTACCGGCACATGAAAGGAGGGCAGTAACATGAATATCAGAATTACCTGAATGGTCAGGCCTATGGAAATGAAGGGCCACCGGTAAATGTTTGTCATGATAGATGTCATTCAAGTGCTCACGAAACCTGTCTGCCAAACGCCTGCCAGTTTCACCAATATAGGTCATGCCACACCTCTTGCAGATGATAGTATAAATCAGGTTTCTGGATTCGCACGTAAAAGACTCTCTAATGATAAATTTTCCTTTCGGAAAAGTGACTGTCTGAGTACGGGGTATAATTAGGATATTTTTTTTCAAATTTCAAATAATGTGAACAACTGCAGATATGAGAAAGTGGCATCATATTTGTCAAATCATTGTAAATAGGGACAATCACAATTATGCTTTTACGTTAAATAAATAAACAAAACAAAAACAAAAAAATATTTAAAAAAAAACCAAGCAAACAAAATCAAGAAAGAAACTCTGAACAAGAATAATTCCTGTTTTTATTTTTTGAATTTATTTCAAATACGAATTTATTCTTGAACGTTCATAGTCAACATTCTTTTTTTAAGGCAATGTATTTTACTCGAAAAAAAAAGTGGCAACATTGGCAACTACTATATTTTTTCGCAGGCTGAGGGAATCCATGTGTAAGTTTTGAAAATTGTCTTTATTTATTAACAGATCTAGGAATGTAAACTGTTGTCATCTTCAAGCACCGAGCTTGCTGCCGTAGGTTCCATGACGGTTCAAAATTTCTTTCGCTCGATGTTGTTTAACAATTTCGTTGTTAAAGGACAGTGTTACTGGCGGCCTCCACGTTGGATAATGTAAACCTTTGTCATCTTCAAGCACCGAGCTTGCTGCCGTAGGTGACCATGACGGTTCAAAATTTCTTTCGCTCGATGTTGTTTAACAATTTCGTTGTTAAAGGACAGTGTTACTGGCGTCCTCCACGTTGGATTTGAAATTTTATTTTTAATGCGACCTCAGTGTTTGTCGGACGTTATTTTTGACAAAGCTCGAAACTGTGTTGGCGATAGGCTCACTCTTTCTATCCTATGTAGTTTTGAACTATTTATTTGACCCATTCACCAAAATGCCAAAGCAATTATATAGTATACACATTAAAGCAGTTCGCTGAACACTGACGTGTAGCAAATGCTGAAAGGATATAGTAGGCTATAACAGATAGGGCCTAATACATCTTTTCACAGCAGAGATGGTTGCAATTCTGAAAGCTCCGTAAATCTTCTCTAGCAACTCTCCTCATAAATTGACAGTATTAACAGACTCACTTTCTGCTTTTCAAGCTATAAGAAACTTACGAGAATGCAGTAGACCTGATATAGCAGAAGAGATATTACTGGCAAATACTTCCATAAGGTCCATAGGATGTTCTGTTCTTATAGCTTGGATACCTTCACACATAGATAAACTAGTGGAGTCTTGCAGAGGATTGACTAACTTATTAAGATATTTGAAAGGTAATGGATGGGGTGCAAGCACTAAGACAATGCTCACTTTTTATAAATCTTTTGTTAGAGTAAAAATAGATTATGGAAGTATAGTAGGCTATATATGACTCTGCTGCACACAGTAACAAGATTAAATTAGACAGAATTCAGCATGAGGCTTTATGTACAATAGCAGGTGCAATCAGATCAACATCAATGGGAGCTATTGAGATGGCTTGAGGAATTCTACCCTTAGAATTACGGAGAAAAGAGTTAAGACAATTACATGAACAGAGTTATGTTAGATAAGTCTCACCCAGCACATGCAGCTTTTACCAGATGCCAACTAACAACTCAGGCCAATCCAATGAATACCAGTAGATACCCTACATGATGGAAGTGTTTGGAGGAAATTGTCCATCTGGGTACATTAATTACATCAATTAATAACAGTTCTGAATACAAGCCAGTGATTCCACCCTGGGAGATCAAGAAATCAGACACGGACTACCACCTAGCAGAAATACTTAAGAAAACAAAAAATTAAGAAAATATTAAAAACACAGCCAATAAATATATACAGCAAATATCAAAAGACAGCATTACTGTGTACACAGATGGATCCAAGGGAGAGGATGGCAAATTGGGAATAGGAATATATATTCCAATATGGAAAATGGTGAAAGAATATAGCATCCATTTTCACTGCAGAGATGGTGGCAATACTAAAAGCACTAGAAATATTCTCTTAATAACCCTCCCAAAAAACTAACAGTTTTAACTGACTCTCTTTCAACAATTAAAGCACTTAGAAACTTACGATAATGTAGTAGACCTGATAAAGCAGAGGAGATATTTCTGGCTACTACATACTTATATTCCAGAGGATGTTCAATCTTAATTGCTTGGATACCTTCACATGTTGGCATAGAAGGAAATGAAGAAGCCAAGAAAGGTAAATCTGATAAAAATCTAATAAATGTAGGGAAGAGTAAATCAGAAATTAAGAGCTTAATTAAAGATTTAATAACTGATAAATGGAAAGCAGAGTGGGATAGCAATCTGAAAGGAAGACATGCATATAAGATGTTCAAGGCTCCAACAAGAAAATGTCATATATCTAGGGAATTGAAAATTCCCAGTAATAAGAAACTTCTCAGACTACAGCTGGGAAAGGGCTATTTCAGAATAGAAGAAACTTACATTGCAGGATGTCTTCAAGACAATAATATAGAACATTTCTTGTTAAAATGTAAGAGCTATGAACAAATGAGAATACCAATATTTGATTATTTGTAAGCATCAAACTTACCTACAAATATAGAAGAGGTGTTAAGAATAGACAGACCTAGGGAGCTGCATAATCTAGTCAAAAAATATTTTACATGAACAAATGTTAATATATAGGGGTTGGGAATGTGAAGGTCTGATGCTGTTCTCACAATTCATCATTCATAACCCTCCACTGACAAAGGAGCATAGGCCTTCAACAAACACATGCCAAGTCCTCCTGTCGCGTGCCATCATCTCAAGTTTTTTCCACGTTCTCATCATTTTCACCTCTGTTTCCAGCTCTCTTCTCCACATGCTTCTTGGTCTACCTCTGCCTCTCTTGCCCTGGGGGTTCTAGAACAAGGACTGCCTTGTAATGCTATCAACGGGTTTCCTCAGTGTGTGTCCCATTAATCGCCATCATCTTCTTCTCATCTCTTGTTCCACTCTCACTTGTCTAGTTCTTGTCATCAGTTCCACGTTGGTAACCTTGTCATACCATTTTAATCCCTCTATTCTACGCAAGCACCCATTTAGGAATGTCTGTAGCTTTTTGGTTGTTGTTTTTGTTGTTCTCCATGTCTCAGAGCCATACAATAGGACTGACTTCACATTTGAGTTGAAGAATCTTAATTTCGTGTTGGATCCGATTTCTCTTGATCTCCATATATTTCCCAATGCGATGAAAGCTCCTTTTGCTTTTTGTATTCTTAGTTTGATATCACTGTCTGTCCCTCCAACTTTGTCTATATTGCTGCCAAGATATATGTATGATTCCACATCTTGTATTGGTGTTTCTTCAAGTTCAACCCTGTTATCATTACCTGCATTTATTCTCATTATTTTTATCTTTTCCCTGTGTATTTTCAGACCCAATTGCTGTGACTTCTCATCAAGTGTTTTTAATTTGTCCTGCATATGGTTATGGGACAGAAGAGCCAAATGATTAGCAAAATTCAGATCATCCAACTGCTTAGTCAGAGTCCACTGGATTCCATTTCTGTTGTGTGTTGTCGATGATCTCATTACCCAGTCTATTGCTAGTAAGAAAAGAAATGGAGACAAGAGGCATCCCTGTCGCATTACTGTTCTTATCCCAAATGGTTCTGTAAGCTGTCCTTCATGAAGAACTCTGCATGTCATGTCTTCAAATGTTTCCTTTATTAAAATAATTATCTTCAGGGGAACTCCATAATGCCTCACCAGTTTCCAAAGTGATTCTCTATCTACACTGTCAAATGCCTTTTCGTAGTCCACAAATCTGATGTATAATGGTGAATTCCATTCCAGACTTTGTTCAACTATTATTCTCAAAGTGGCTATCTGGTCTGCACATGATCTGTTTTGTCGAAAACCTGCTTGTTCATCTCTCAGTTTCTTGTCTATGGACTCTTTTAATCTCTCAAGGATAATCCTGTTTAACACTTTTCCTGGCACTGATAGTAACATTATTCCTCTATAATTTGTGCACTCCTGTGAATTTCCCTTCTTGGGCAACTTAACCAGATATCCTTCCTTCCATTCTGCTGGTTTCTCTTCCTTTTCCCAGACTTTATCAAGTAATTTATATAACATCTCTGTAACAGTGTCGATATCTGCTTTGATGGCCTCTGCTGGAAAGCCATCAGGTCCAGACACTTTTCCATCTCTTAGAAGTTTTATGGCTTTCTTTATTTCTTCCTTCATTGGTCTTTCACCGTTAATTTGTAGCTCTTCTTCTGCTGGCTGGATGTCCGGGGAGTTTTGTGGAGCTGGTCTATTGAGAAGGTCCTCAAAATATTCTGTCCACCTCCTCATTTGCTCTTGTATATTGCTGAGCAGTTTTCCATTCTTGTCTTTTATGAGGCAACTTGTTTGCTTGTATTTCCCTGTTAGCTTCTTTGTGCTGCTATAAACAGTTCTCTCATATTTCATTTGGCTGCAGCATCTTCTGCCTCTCTTGCTAACTCCCCAATATATGTCCTCTTGTCTCTTTTGATACTTCTTTTTACTTCTTTGTTTGCTTCTGTGTACACTTCTTGTGCCTTGGCTTTGGAACTTCTGGTTTTGCTTGTGTTTAAATCTGCTTTCTTGTTTTTTCTGTCTTTTATCTTATTGATGGTTTCTGTTGTTATCCATGCTTTTTGTTGTTGTTCCCTTTTCCCCAGTATTTCTTCACATGTCTCATTCCATACAGTTTTGATTTGCTGCCAATAGTCTTCTGTATTCTCGACATCTTCCAGCTGTTGGAGCACTTGGAATTTGTTGGATATTGTGACCGCAAATTTGTCTCTTGATTTCTTAGATGTCCTACATTAAAGTGTTGTCTATAATTTTGCATTGTTGCATATCTCTTGAGTTTCATTTTTACTTTGGCTATTGTCATGAAATATTCTAATCCACATATATAAATTATTAGGTAAATATGAAGCCTAACAAATAAAATTAATAAAGAGAAGAGCAATGGTAAAATGACAGTGCTGTCACAAAGAATGTACTCGAAATCCCCCTTGTTTTCTGCTTCGTCTGCAAATTGTAACGCTTTCACGTTGATAGTAAAGCTTACTGTATTATTACCCGCCTTCTTCAATGAAACGTGTGCTGTATTTCTTGGAAAAGCATTGAGACGTACTGCGTAATGACCTAAATTAACCCTAACATTAATTATACTGCGTTACCAAAACGAACGAACAGATGGACTAAAGGGATAAAAAGAGAAGGGAGAGGCAGAAAGCCGAACACTAAACCCGCTTCGCGCGATACACAATTACTACCATCACGCGTGTAAGTCTACATGCACTAATTTTTTTTCAGACGGACAGTGATAAAATACACTACCCTTTCCCAGAGTTAGGTTTATAAATCATAACAGACTCTTATTAGAAAAGACAACATTATATGGGTTTACGTTTGAACACATAACAGTACCCAGACAGCACATCTTCTAAACAGGAGATAGAAGAAATTGCATATTTTGAACGCAGCCACGTAGCTCCTTTAAATTAGTATTTTTGGGTTCCTTAGGGTTTGCTGACAAATAATATGTAAAACGTTACGCAAATAGTCCAGGAATTAATAAATTATACCCAAAATAAAATATTGGGGGTGCCTGACAGCATAAAATCATTTCTGCTCATAAAATTTTTTTTATAACGTGTTTGAAAAAACCTTACGTTACATAAATAGCCTACCATGTAAACTCCAAATTGATTGGAGCGCAACAAATGAAAGCCTAACCACGATTGGTCGGGCTATAAATACTATCTTGGTTGTTAGGGGAGACGGGAAAAGATAACATTTTTTCAAACACTTGTCGAAACGTGGCTCATTGGCCAGTCTCGCTGATATACACACTTGGGAGCGTTAGTTCGAGACCACTAATTCAAATAAGCTTGATAAAGCGACAGTACGTTGAAGCCAGCTCACATTTTTGCTAAAATAAAAGCCTGGAACATAGGCAGAACGGAATTTGTGCCAGTTTGTGCCAGAATTCATTGCTAATCAACGTATCTGTGTTTATTTCCATGAAATTGTGGTAAGCTTGAACCATTCAGTATCTTTTAATGAAAATTGAATGTGAATTGTTGATTTATGCCTGTATATATATGTGTAGTTCAGTGGCAAACGTGAGGTAAAGCCTATAATGCTCCAGCCTGAACAGAGGGTGTCGGAGAGAAGTAAAACGGCATGGAATGGCCAAATAGTACACTGACACCTGGATGATTGACTAGAAAGAAATAATGCTGGAAGTGCAGAGGCGTAGTAACCATTAAGAAGGGTAATACTGGAATAAAGTATTTCAAATGAAGCTGACTGTTGGCCTAACGCTCTGAACGCAATGTTTGTGCTGTATTGTGATCAGTGTAAAAGAGAATATAAATTAGTTATGAAGTAGAAGGTACATCCTTCTTGATTTCAGGGACAGTGGTCTTGATGGTACTGAGCAGCACCTGGTCAGAGCTTTGCTGAATCCAGTGTCGGACAGCATACTCCTTGGTCCTTTTAGCTATCAGTGAGGTGTCTCCAGAGCCCAGAGGAGAATTCGAGCAGAGGAGTCCTCTCCTGCCGCCATCACTCAAGATAAGCAGAGTTGGCCGCTGAGCTCAACATTATGTCCCCTCATCTTGAACTGACTTTTTAAAATTAACATTAAGAGGGGAATTTACTTGTCTTAAAATCAGGAACTGTGAACATCTCCAATAATAGTCCCTAAAGACAAACTATTGAAGTCATGATGACAAATACCAACAGAGCTTGAACAAAACAAAACCAGTATTACCTCATTTTACTACTACACAACTGACACACATAGAACATTTGTAATAATATATGTCACTACAATATTCATATTAAATACATTCTGTACATAACTTGTAATTTAAATTGATTGTGATTCCTGGTTCCCTTGTAGTTGAATCAGGACACATATTCATTCATGCCAGTAATGAATACATATTGTTATTTGAAAGTTTATCAGTGACTCTTTTAAGATATCTTTGTAGAGTGTTATATGTATGTGAGTGTCACAGTGTTGTCAAGAGTAGTGGATTAAATTAAATTGTTTATCTGTCTGTTGTTGTGACTTACACTTCACCATACACATACCCTAGACACATAACGTAGTCATCACACTATTCCAGAATAATTCTGACTGAGATATATAGATATGTGGTAGCAAGTAAGGTTATATATATAATACACTACTCTTATTAGATATATATATACCTTCACAGCTGATCTCAGTCAGTACACTAAGTCCCCTATAAATATTTATAACATCCCACTTCACCACATATATTGGGGTCTCGCTCTTGGGATTTTGAATCTTTAACTATTAAAAATATTGGGGGTAATTCACTTCAGGGAATATAAGAATTAAAAGGTATCCTTGGGTGGAATTAAATAAGGTTGAGCTCACGGTGCCTGTGTTGTCCATTAGAGATTGAATTGTTGGTTAGACATTGTATAAATTTACCTGATAGACAATGGCGGACCTGGCCAAATTTCGATCTGCTGCGGTTCAGACTGCAAAAGAGTTAGGATTAGATGGGCAAGTTATGGTTGCCTATGTCACAACGGAATGTGACAAATTTATTGAACGCGAAGAAAGAAGATTAGAAAAAGAAGCCGAAAGAAAGTTAGAGGCTGAGACTAAGAGGTTGCAGATTGAGGCTGACAAAGAGGCTAAGAAATTGGAAGCAGAAAGAGAAGACAAAAGATTAGCTGCAGAAGAGAAGAAATTAGCTGCAGAAAGGGAAGAGAAGAAATTAGCTGCAGAAAGGGAAGAGAAGAGATTAGCTGCAGAGAGGGAAGCAGAAAAGGAGGAGAAAAGATTACAAAGGGAACATGAGTTACGACTAAGGGAGTTTGAGTTTCAAGGCCATGCTCCTGAAAATGGTGCCAGTCCCTTTGCCTCTGATGCTACGGTTACTCAAGGAGCCTCAACCTCAGCTATGAATTTTCATTTAGATCATTTTGTTGAGAAAGACGATGATATTGAGAGCTATATAAATAGGTACGAACTATTAGCTACCACGTATGGGTTAGAGAGAGAAAGGTGGAGCTTAAAGTTATCTCAGGGACTTCGTGGGGCAGCTTATGAAGTTTTTGCAAAAATGAGCAGAGGTGATCAGGAAAATTATGACATGCTAAAGCAGGCTCTTTTGTTAAGGTATGAAAAGAATGCAGAGTTTTACAGGAAAAAATTTAGGAATGCTAAACTACTGTCAGGTGAAACCTATCACCAGTTCTCTGCACGAATAGAGACATACTTGGAGAAATGGACTTCTCTGGGGAAAACCCAAGATCTTAAGGGAATGGTCCTTATAGAGCAATTAAGAGAGTCCATGGCTCCAGACCTGAGAAAGTTTCTCATGGAACAAGGTGCAGAGAGGCTGGGTGAGTTGCTAAATGTTGCTGAAAGGTATCAAGCAGCTCAAGCAGAGGTAACAGGTAATAAAAAGAAACAGGTGGATAACTTTAGGGCACCACAGAACTTTAATAAATTTGATCCTAAGGATCAAAATAAAGGTAAGCACCAATTTGATAGGCCACGGTATGACAATAAAAATAAATTCCCACAATTCGATGAAAGGAAATATGATGAAAGAAAATCTTTCAACCAAGGAAAAAGGTGGTGTAAAAATTGTAAGATGAACAATCATGACACTGACCATTGTAGAAGGAAACCTCCTCATTTTGCTGCTATGACATCGGGGAAAAAGGAAAAGAAGGGCAAACCTGAAGAATTACAGGAACCATACCACCCCCCAGTGTGTGAAGATGTCATTTGTAATGGTGTCACTATAAGATGTTTATATGATACCGGTTTAGATTACGATTCCGTTGTGAGTTCTCACCTGGTGCAGGCCGATCAATACACCACAGAAACAGTGGAGATTCAAACTGCAACCAAGGATGTAGCTACCATGACACTTCCCGTCGCCCGAATAAAAGTGAAAACGCGATATGTGGAAGGAATCATAAAAGCAGCAGTGATAAATGAGCCAATCTACCCTCTAATATTGGGGTGTAGATATGTCTTCTTGGGGAATCCCAAGAGACCTGTGATATTGGCAACAGTGCAGACCAGATCACAGACAAAGAAGGAGGAGGATAATCCCATAAATACTCACCCAGATGAGATGAGGAAGGCACAGGCTGAGGACAAAACACTCAAGCCATGTTTCAAGAAGTTGCCCAAATCTCATACACCTCCAGGCAAGGGAGAGTTTTATATGAAGAACAAATTGATATATAGGAAGGCTGGATCTGAATCCAATGGTCACGGACAGCTGGTCCTTCCCACTTCATATAGGACTAAAGTGTTGGAACTAGGGCATGCGATTCCCTTCAGTGGTCATATGGGAATCAGCGCAACAGGACAGCGAATAGCTTGTCACTATTTCTGGCCAGGAATAACTGAAGATATCAAACGATATGTAAAATCCTGTCCAGAGTGCCAACGAGTAGCACCTAAACATTGGACTGCACCAGCAACTCTGGGGGAAATGCCCATAGTGGGAACACCCTTTGAGAGAGTTGCCGTGGATCTTGTGGGACCTCTCACCCGAACCAAGAGAAGGAACAGCTACATTCTGACTCTGGTGGACACTTGTTCTATGTGGGGAGAGGCAGTAGCCCTGTCATCGATTGATTCTAAACATGTGGCAGAGGCATTGCTCACAATTTTCACAAGGTTAGGCTTTCCCAATCAAATCTTGACTGATAATGGCTCTCAGTTCAAGGGGAAACTAACTGAAGAAGTTTTCAGGATCTTTCAGGCCAAACACTTCCATTGTAGTGTGTATCATCCCCAAGGGAACGGCCAAGTGGAAAGATTTAACGGCACATTGATGTCGATCCTGAGAAAGTTGGCACACGAAAAACCAGATACATGGGACCAGTACCTGCACGCCGCCCTCTTTGCTTATCGGGAGGTACCCCATAGTTCAACCGGTATGGCCCCGGCAACATTATTGTTTGGAAGGCCAATAAAAGGTCCACTTGAAGCTTTGTTAAGAACGTGGACTGATGAAAAGGCAGAGGAAAACATTACATCTTCATACCAATATGTGAATGAGCTGACCACTCGGTTAAAAACTGGCTGGAAACTTGCCAATGAAAATTTGAAACAAGCCAGGAAGAAACATGCTGCCTATTATAACAGGAAGGCGAAAGACAGAAATTTGGCTGTGGGAGAGAAAGTACTGCTTCTTTTGCCCGGGAGTCAGAATAAGTTACAAATTGGATGGCAGGGTCCATATACAGTTCTAGAGAAGGTGTCTAGAACAAATTATAAGATAGATAAGAAGGGGAAAGAAAAAATCTATCATGTGAATCTCCTGAAGAAATATTTGGAAAGAGAACATCAGGAAGAGACACACTTGTTGACCTTGTCCATCGCCATGGAGATGAAAAAGGAACCACTTTCATCATTTGAATATCCATTACACCCCTGTGAGACAGCAGCACAGGTGAAAATCAGTACACATTTAACGAAAACTCAGAAAGAGAGAGTGCAACAGGTTCTAAATAATCATGCAGAGGTGTTAACAGACCGACCAGGGCATACAAACCTATTGGAATATGATATGAAACTAATAGACTCCACACCTGTCTGTATGAAACCATATTCGATTCCGTTTGCTAAGGAAAAAGCTTTGAAGGAAGAGATAGACTATCTGTTGAAGGAAGGAATTATTTCGCACAGTGAGTCTTCGTATAGTTCCGGTGTTGTACTCTTAAGGAAGCCCTCTGGAGAACATAGACTCTGTATAGATTACAGGAGACTGAATGCTATTACAGAAGGACAGGTGGATCCATTGCCGGATACAAATCAGCTGTTTGCCAGACTAAATAAAGCTAAATATTTCTCAAAAGTGGATCTGAGTAAAGGATACTATCAGATTCCAGTAAAGCCTGAGGTTAGACCATACCTAGCTTTTAGTACCTCAGAAGGACACTATGAGTTTAATAGATTGCCATTTGGATTGAAGAATGCGCCTAGTGTCTTCTCTAGAATGATGAGAAAATTATTGGATCCTCTGAATAATCCCTGTATAACAAATTTTATGGATGATATCCTTATAGCAACAGAAACATTTGAGGAACACATTGACTCTCTGAACATGCTGTTTGATCGACTTAGGGAGGCAAATTTAACAGCCCGACCAACCAAATGTTGCGTTGGATGTAAAGAATTGGAATTTTTGGGACACACAGTTTATCAGGGAAACATGACCCCTGACCCAAAGAATTTAGAGAAACTACAGAAAGCCCCGAGACCACAAACCAAGAAGGACGTGAGATCCTTTGTCTCATTATGTGGTTTCTACCAGAAGTATATCAAAAACTTTAATTCCATATGTGCACCTTTAACGGAATTGACACGTAAAGGACTTCCAGATCGCATTACATGGACACCACAATGTGAAATGACTTACCAAGAATTGAAGGAAAAGCTCACAAGTAAACCCATTTTGAAATTACCTGACTTAAGTCAAGAATTCATAGTAAGGACGGATGCAAGTAATATTGGGTTAGGTGCAACTTTACTACAGAAATCAGATGCATTGGATGGGGAATTAAGCCCAGTGGCATATGCTAGCAGAAAGTTGAATAAAGCTGAAATCAACTACTCAACTAGCGAAAAAGAATGTCTTGCAGTAATATGGGCAATAAAGAAATTCAATATTTATCTATATGGGAAGGCATTTAAGTTGCAAACTGACCACAAACCTTTATCGTTTTTAGCACAGGCTAAGCATGAGAACTCTAGGTTACTCCGATGGTCTTTGCTTCTGGCTCCATATAATTTTAGCATTGAATATATATCTGGAAAAACCAATCTGGGAGCGGATTTTTTAAGCCGCCATCCGTGTGATGAGAATCACCGTAAACCCCAGAAATAATAATAAATTTCTCTATGTGTATATAGAATAAAGGACTGACATATAATGTCTGTTTTAAGAGGGGAGGTGTCATGAAATATTCTAATCCACATATATAAATTATTAGGTAAATATGAAGCCTAACAAATAAAATTAATAAAGAGAAGAGCAATGGTAAAATGACAGTGCTGTCACAAAGAATGTACTCGAAATCCCCCTTGTTTTCTGCTTCGTCTGCAAATTGTAACGCTTTCACGTTGATAGTAAAAGCTTACTGTATTATACCCGCTTTCTTCAATGAAACGTGTGCTGTATTTCTTGGAAAAACATTGAGACGTACTGCGTAATGACCTAAATTAACCCTAACATTAATTATACTGCGTTACCAAAACGAACGAACAGATGGACTAAAGGATAAAAAGAGAAGGGAGAGGCAGAAAGCCGAACACTAAACACGCTTCGCGCGATACACAATTACTACCATCACGCGTGTAAGTCTACATGCACTAATTTTTTTTCAGACGGACAGTGATAAAATACACTACCCTTTCCCAGAGTTAGGTTTATAAATCATAACAAACTCTTATTAGAAAAGACAACATTAGATGGGTTTACGTTTGAACACATAACAGTACCCAGACAGCACATCTTCGAAACAGGAGGTAGAAGAAATTGCATATTTTGAACGCAGCCACGTAGCTCCTTTAAATTAGTATTTTTGGGTTCCTTAGGGTTTGCTGACAAATAATATGTAAAACGTTACGCAAATAGTCCAGGAATTAATAAATTATACCCAAAATAAAATATTGGGGGTGCCTGACAGCATAAAATCATTTCTGCTCATAAAATTTTTTTTATAACGTGTTTGAAAAAACCTTACGTTACAGAAATAGCCTACCATGTAAACTCCAAATTGATTGGAGCGCAACAAATGAAAGCCTAACCACGATTGGTCGGGCTATAAATACTATCTTGGTTGTTAGGGGAGACGGGAAAAGATAACATTTTTTCAAACACTTGTCGAAACGTGGCTCATTGGCCAGTCTCGCTGATATACACACTTGGGAGCGTTAGTTCGAAACCACTTGTTTAAAGAAGCTTGATAAAGCGACAGTACGTTGAAGCCAGCTCACATTTTTGCTAAAATAAAAGCCTGGAACATAGGCAGAACGGAATTTGTGCCAGTTTGTGCCAGAATTCATTGCTAATCAACGTATCTGTGTTTATTTCCATGAAATTGTGGTAAGCTTGAACCATTCAGTATCTTTTAATGAAAATTGAATGTGAATTGTTGATTTATGCCTGTATATATATGTGTAGTTCAGTGGCAAACGTGAGGTAAAGCCTATAATGCTCCAGCCTGAACAGAGGGTGTCGGAGAGAAGTAAAACGGCATGGAATGGCCAAATAGTACACTGACACCTGGATGATTGACTAGAAAGAAATAATGCTGGAAGTGCAGAGGCGTAGTAACCATTAAGAAGGGTAATACTGGAATAAAGTATTTCAAATGAAGCTGACTGTTGGCCTAACGCTCTGAACGCAATGTTTGTGCTGTATTGTGATCAGTGTAAAAGAGAATATAAATTAGTTATGAAGTAGAAGGTACATCCTTCTTGATTTCAGGGACAGTGGTCTTGATGGTAGTGAGCAGCACCTGGTCAGAGCTTTGCTGAATCCAGAGTCGGACAGCATACTCCTTGGTCTTTTTAGCTATCAGTGAGGTGTCTCCTGAGCCCAGAGGAGAATTCGAGCAGAGGAGTCCTTTCCTGCCGCCATCACTAAAGATAAGCAGAGTTGGCCAGCTGAGCTCAACATTATGTCCCCTCATCTTGAACTGACTTTTTAAAATTAACATTAAGAGGGGAATTTACTTGTCTTAAAATCAGGAACTGTGAACATCTCCAATAATGGTCCCTAAAGACAAACTATTGAAGTCATGATGACAAATACCAACAGAGCTTGAACAAAACAAAACCAGTATTACCTCATTTTACTACTACACAACTGACACACATAGAACATTTGTAATAATATATGTCACTACAATATTCATATTAAATACATTCTGTACATAACTTGTAATTTAAATTGATTGTGATTCCTGGTTCCCTTGTAGTTGAATCAGGACACATATTCATTCATGCCAGTAATGAATACATATTGTTATTTGAAAGTTTATCAGTGACTCTTTTAAGATATCTTTGTAGAGTGTTATATGTATGTGAGTGTCACAGTGTTGTCAAGAGTAGTGGATTAAATTAAATTGTTTATCTGTCTGTTGTTGTGACTTACACTTCACCATACTCATACCCTAGACACATAACGTAGCATCACACTATTCCAGAATAATTCTGACTGAGATATATAGATATGTGGTAGCAAGTAAGGTTATATATATAATATACTACTCTTATTAGATATATATATACCTTCACAGCTGATCTCAGTCAGTACACTAAGTCCCTTATAAATATTTATAACATCCCACTTCACCACAGCTATCAGAAGGTGGTGATCTGATGCCACATCTGCTCCTCTATATACCTTTACATCCTGCAATGATGATCTAAACTTCTTGTTTATGCATATATGATCAATCTGATTTTCTGTTCTATGGTCTGGTGATATCCATGTTGCCTTGTGTATTCTCTTATGCGGAAACATGCTTCCTCGTATAGCCAGCTGATTTGAAGCACAGAAGTTTGAGAATAGTTCCCCATTTTCATTCATTATTCCTAGCCCATGTTTTCCCATGACTTCTTTAAAGCCGGTGTTGACTACCTATTTTTGCATTCATGTCACCCATCAAAATTGTGATGTCTCTTCTTTTTACTTTTTCCATAATTTCCTGTAGTCTAGTATAAAATGCTTCTTTTGCAGACTCTTCTTTGTCATTAGTTGGTGCATAACATTGGATGACATTTACATTTATTTTCTTTTTAGCTGTTTTAAAAGTAGCTGTTATTATTCTGGGTCCAACAGCTTCCCATTCAATGAGTGCTTTCAGTGCTTCTTTAGATATAAGAGATACCCCTTCACTGTGGTGTGAACTTTCGTCTACATGTCCTGAGGACAGCACCAATTCACCTGTGATGAGTTTCTTTTTGTCTACCCTCTTCCACTTTGTTTCACATATTCCCAGAACCTTACTTACTTAGTCATTCCCCTTCTACCGTGAGATGTAGAGGTTTGGAAGAGAGAGCGCCAGACTATTATAACAGCTGTCTTCTTCCTGGCCTGGTTCCATTCTAGTCCTCGGTCCTTCAAAGATTGTCTAATGTTGTCCTCCCAGCGGACTCTGGGTTGTCCTGGGGGTCTGGATCCCTGGCTCTTTGTTTCCCATGCTTGTCGTGGTAGCCGATCCATTCCCAGAACCTCGATTTTATATTCCCTCATTCCTGCTGCTACTTGTGCCACTTTCCCTTGTTCGTTTAATGTCCAAACACTCCAGGTGCCAAATCTGGAAGTTCTAGAAGAAAGAAGGTTAGTCTTTAACACAGACTCCTTTCGGCTTTCTCTGTGTTGCATCATACGCCTTCCTGTGAGAGGACCTTCCCCTGTCTTGTATGGCTGTGTTTTATTTTCTTTAATTGACCTGTCCATGTTTGTTGAAGTTTTTGTGTTGTACATTGTCATCTGCATATTCCAGATCTTCCAATGTAGAAAATGTAGTCCATCTTATTCCTCTTGGACTACCCTCTGTTATTTAGTGCATCACCCAGTCTATCTGTTAAAAATAGAGTGGTTGATAAGGGTCATCCCGGTCATACTTCTGTCTTCACCTCGAAGGTTAGGTTTCTCTGCAAAACCCTTTTTTGTCACAATCACTTCACAGATATAATTTTTATGATTCGTTTTCCAATACCACATATTTCTGAAAAAACCACAGATGAAACTACTATAACTAATATTATTTACATATACCAAATTCTATTTTATGTTTCCCAGAAGAATTTTGCCACTATTCGTATGCTTTCATGGTCGTCATAAATACATTGTGGCTGATTTTGACACCCAGTGCAATAATGATGGGAGTGCTGATGACAAACAGGTGTGCTGCTGAGGACACAGTTCCTATCTCTTTTTGTATAACATTTAAGATGTCTTCTGTCACTAAAGTTCGTCAAAGCTGAGGCTGCTTGAGGTCTAACAATGTCAGTAGCTACATTTTCTTGTATACAAGTGTACTTAAAACAGCAGGAGCTTCAGTTAGTTGGTGAAGCAGATTTGTCTTGAAATGATGAAAACAGTAGAAGCTTCAGTTAGTTGGTGAAGCAGATTTGTCTTGAAATGATGAAAACTGCAGGAGTTTCAGTTAGTTGGTGAAGCAGATTTGTCTTGAAATGATGAAAACAGCATTAGCTTCAGTTTGTTGGTGAAGCAGATTTGTCTTGAAATGATGAAAACAGTAGAAGCTTCTGTTGGTGAAGCAGATTTGTCATGAAATGATGAAAACAGCAGGAGTTTCAGTCAGTTGGTGAAGCAGATTTGTCTTGAAATGATGAAAACAGTAGTAGCTTCAGTTAGTTTGTGATGCAGATTTGTCTTGAAATGATGAAAACAGTAGAAGCTTCATTTAGTTGGTGAAGCAGATTTGTCTTGAAATGATGAAAACAGCAGAAGCTTCAGTTAGTTGGTGAAGCAGATTTATCTTGAAATGATGAAAACAGCAGAAGCTTCAGTTAGTGGTGAAGCAGATGTGTCTTGAAATGATGAAAACAGTAGAAGCTTCAGTTAGTTGGTGAAGCAGATTTGTCTTGAAATGATGAAAACAGCACTAGCTTCTGTTAGTTGGTGAAGCAGATGTGTCTTGAAATGATGAAAACAGTAGAAGCTTCAGTTAGTTGGTGAAGCAGATTTGTCTTGAAATGATGAAAACAGAAGCTTCAGTTAGTTGGTGAAGCAGATTTGTCTTGAAATACCGCATGATAAAAACAGCATAACATTGAAGCAGTGACCTTCTTTACTTCAAGCAGTGAGAAGAACATTTTTTTCCAGTTCTTTAAAAAATTGTCTATTATGTACACTATAATAGCCAAGTCTTTGGTCCAGGAGGTCATAGCCATTCATTGAATTGTTGTATTTATCTATAATTTTCAGCTTACAATATACTTCCATGTTGTTATGGTCTCTACTTAGGCCTGAGAAAACACAAGGAAAACTGATTTCTTGGCCTTTTTATCTCTAAAGGCTGTACACAACATCTTGCTTGTTTGTGTCGTGTACCATCTGTATTCAAACATAACTAAGGTGCAGAGTCTTCAGTTTCAAGGGAAAATTTCTTAAGATAATGTTCAGAGTGCCATTATAGTATTGCTTCTTCTCCAGTAAGAAGTCAGTGAGTTCTCTTGAGGTGTAATTGGTTGCTGAATCACACAAACCAAAGACTTTTATGTGATATCTGCTTTGTTTATGTGGATTATATTTCTTGTATTGCCATCTGCTTTTGTACCCTATGCCCGTTTTATCCAAACTGAGATTTTAGAACGAGTGAAAGGCATTCTGGGATTGTTGTAACAAAATGTTCATAAATGGTTCATTCTTTTCTTTACCTTGTGTATATCATCAGATATATGATGCATAATTTGATATAACTAGCAATAACCCATCAAAGTTGACAGGTCTGTTGTTTCTGTTACATGTATTACAGACGGTACTATTACTACTGTTGTCATTTCATTGCAGGCAACCATCATTAGATATTTGTTGTGAAAATTACATGGATGTATTTAATATGAAGACATGGAGTAACTTTCCTAAATGACACGTGGAGCAGTGATAATGATCTAATAGACCGGAAATTGACTAAATAACTAACATTTCTTTTATGACAACTTATCTTGTAATTGTTCATGCATCTTTTAAAATCTTGACTTTCCATAATCAAACTGTTCATGCACACCTTCATTTGCGCACTTTTCTATTTTCGGGAGACTACATATAAGAAAAATAATACCATACATGCCACACCTCAGAGATGAAAAACCTGCACAAAAAATTCAAGAACCCTGTACAAAGACCCGCAAAATCTGTACAAAAAAAGACTGAAAAAGCGTATCAAAGGAGTTAATTCGTGTAAAAAATTTTCAATTACAGCTGCATTATAATTGAGGCATATTTTAAAACTCAAACAATAAATGTCTGAGTTTATTTTACACTGTAAAAATGATGTGATCGTTTCATCATTTAGTCTATGTCTGTGCTTAATTATCACTAACAGACCAGGAAATTTTGTGTTTGATAGGACCTTATAAAAGAATTCTGAGACACAGTAATTAGGGTTATGGGTTAGAAATCCCAAACCTTAATCTTAACACTAACGAGGTTCAAGGTTGATATTGTCAAAGAAGATGTTCCACTGACTGTTCTCACAACTAATGTTACAACTGACTTCATTATTATTTTTATTGCAAAGAAAAATTGAACTAAATTATATTATCCTTTTATATGAAATGGAATGGTGAGGTTTCTAGGGCAGTTTAGAATTAGTTCAATAAATATTTGATATAATTTTTAAAATAATAAAATCACATTATGATATAAATTTAAAAACAAAATTAAAAGCTCATAATTTGATATGAAAATATAAACTGGCGCTAGCGTAATTTATTCTCTACCAAACTTCAGAAATGAAAATAGCCATTTTAGCCTAATTGGCAGTTTTAAATACCCATATGACTAGTTTCAACCGTCAATAAGACAACCATTGATAGTAATTTATTAATTAATAATTTAATAAAATAACTCACTGGATGATCGTAATAATGATATATCCACCAAAGAAAAATCAGAATGATTTTAAAGAAAGCAATTTAAAATGAAGAGAAGTAACTCCAAAAAAACGTTTCGAGGGGCTTTGATCAGATCGAGTTAAGATACAAATTTACATTGCTTTCATGATTTTTTTTCCACAGTTTCAAATTTCTTGTTATATTATTATTAAAATGTTTATTTCTTACACAGAATCTACAAGTTTTAGTGAAATCAAGTAATATGTAGTGTTATGTATTTTGTTGTTGCTTATAAGCAGCTGTAAATAATAAATTATGCTCAGTGCGACATAATCGTTAAAATAATCTGTAACGTGCTGGCTGCCATCAGCATTCGCGAAAAGTGATGAATAAACGACACACCACGCGGACCCTCACAAATCTCGCATCAATTGAAATATAGGCAGCTTGATTTTAATGGTTGATTTTTTATTCACATGGCCTAACATCTCCCTGAATCTCACAATGCAAATATCAGCTATGGTGTAGCGCAAGATGATCGATTTATTAACAGTTAATAATTAGGCAAAAAAATCTGTACAGAAATTATGTACAGGGCGTAAACATCTGACAATGCAGACACCTTGTACAGATTATGGGTAAACCATAGCATGTGGCATGTATGCAATACAATTATTGTCTAACTTTCAACCACAGTTGCACCCCTTAGCTGTGGTTGAAAGTTAATGCACTCTCTCAAAAATAGAAAAGTGCGGAAATGGTGGTGTGTATGATGTGACCGGCCGACTGGCTTACTTACGTCGGGAATTATGGTGCTTCATTTCTATTTCTTGAAAACATGTGACTAAACAAAAGTGTATACAATTCTGCAGATGTAGACCAGTAGTCATGAATGAATGGTTTCTTCTGAATCCCAATATTTATTAGGACATCAGTAAAGTTATCCAGTTCAGGGCATGTGACTGTGGTCTATCTAGCATACATTAAATATAGTTTCGAAGGATTATTCTGAATACGTTTGAGTTTGGCATAATAAGTGATGCACTGACATATGTAATCTTTAATTTCCTCAGTAAATGAAACACTATATCATTTCAGTGAGGTTGACAGGTCAAGCCCCTTAGTCACACCTTTTGACAAAACTGAAATGCATCCTGTGTCAAGCCTTCAGCAATTTGTATCCACCCTGGGACATCTTGTGAGACTCTACTTGCCTCTCAACTTGTAGCTGTACTGCTAACTTTACTGGTTGTTTGAAATGAGTTTTTACCCTTTCCTTTCCCTTTACTGGCAGAAAGTTTAGCAGTTGTTATGGTACCTCATACATGTTCCTTCAGCTGCTCAGTATCCCCATCAGATTAATCACTTTCATGAATATTCTAACATCAAGTCTTAGCAAAGTCCTCATCTGGATCACTAAGATTAACTGAAAAAACTACTGTCATTATAATTCTCTTCTGTTCACTGAGAAAAGCAGCCATTCATGATCAGCTTGGAGCCGCGCTAGAGTAGTGGTTACCTCACCGATCTTGCGACCGGGTGATTCAGGATCAAACCCGGGCGACGGCATTTGAGGATTTTTCGTCGACCGGGATTTGGGCTGGATTAACTCGAGACCTGGCGAGAACATTTGAAGGAGTGTCGTCGACCAGGGATTGGCGGCTCCTGAGCCGACCCAGCTCTAATGGGTACCTCCGAAATCGGAGAGTATCTGCCTGAATGGCGAGGGACACCTGTCTCTGTACAAGAAAAGGGATACTCACGTAAAATCAATGTCAGGTTAGACATTAATAATAACCTGAGATTTCGCCTCGAGTATAAGCGGGCGTACGAAAAAAAAAAAAAAAAAAAATGATCAGCTTATAGCCAATGTTAAGAAGATGAATCTCTTGTGATTGTTTATAAACATATAATTAGCAGTGCTAGTAACCGCTATAAAGAAGTATACAATTTCAGTTTTATACATTTTTTCCCCCATTCCCTAATGGTCACACACTCATGCCAGTGTATTTATATGATTTAAACCAGCTTATTACCAGGGATTTTAACATTGTCTGTTCAAATTCAGACATATATCATGCTGGCGCAAGATGTGATTTGCAGATAAATGTAAAGAGAAAAGTGATGTGTAGTATAGTACTACTTTGGGTTAGAATGAGTTAAAGCTGTTTGACAAAACTTGAAACTGACTTGTGGTAAGGTTAAGGCTAGTATAATGTACATACCAATAGCCAGTCTGGCAACATAAGAGACACAGTCTCCTTATCCTAACTTCTATTATTTTTTTTTTTAAATGTATGAATAAATATATTGAGTTTTATCTCAGTTACAATTACAATATAGGCCCTATGGTGCCTCTATGTCCAGATAATTTCTTCGGTTGCCAAAACCTGATGTGGCTTCACTTTTCCTGTTCAGTAGCTGTAAATAATGTCAATTTAAATTTTGAGAGTGTATGGGAAGGCTTGAAGTGTTTGGACATATTTTTTAATATGCTTTTAATATTTCATCAACATTATGTAGCACTTGTACCTCACAAGATCTTCATTTTCCTCTGCCATGCCTCACTAATCATTGTATATTTGTTTTAATTCTCGCTATAATCATTTATTAGTTGATTAATTTTTAACTCTACTTTTCCATGACCTCAGGCTCTGCACTCATTACTGTTGATGACCTGCTGATACTTTATTTAGTTCTCACCTTACTTACTCCACTCTTCCCCTTTGAATATATTTTTAACTGTTATCACCTGCCCTATTGTTCCCTCTACCATTTATGATATCCCTCTGTATTCTTACTCCTTTTTTGCCAGCTATGTTCCTAGACAGGGTGTGTCTTCTGTCTGTGGTTATAAGCATGTAGGCTTTTTGACTGGGCCATCACATATCTGGGTTTATCTCATGCACAGCCCATGGTGATGTGCATCCCTTCATTTTGATTGTGTTCCCAACCATTTACATTGTAATATTGACAGCATGAGTATTCCCTGCTCATATTCAATTACTGACATAACCAGCTGATGATACAGGAGAAACAAGTCTCTGCTCCAGGTGCTTAGCAGTCATTGTTTGTTAAGCTGCCAGACCTCACTAGCACTTCTATATGATCAGCTCAACATGGTGCTTGTAAGATGGCCTATATTTGTTCTATAATTATTATATGATACTGTAATAAAAGGGAAAGATGACATTAATCGGTAAAATTGTCATGTTTAAAAGCAAAAAAAAAAAATGCTACAATGATTGGAAATGTATGCATCTGAGAACACACACCTACATTTATTCATGTAAGAACACACCCCCTACTTTACTTTTGTTCACGTGAAAACACACCTCTTACTTTACATTCATTCCTGTGAGAACACACCACCTACATTACATTTATTCCTGTGAGAACACACCCTCTACTTTACATTTATTCATGTGAGAACACACCTCCTTTATTTATTCCTATGAGAACACACCCTCTACTTTACATTTATTCCTGTGAGAACACACCCCTTTTATTTATTCCTGTGAGAACACACCCTCTACTTTACATTTATTCCTGTGAGAACACACCCCATACTTTACATTTATTCCTGTGAGAACACTAGTTGTCAATTATGTGAAGTCCTCATTATTGCTTCTCTAACATAAAATGTGACCACACTATCTCACAAGGAGCTAAAAGGTAAGGAACACAAGAGATCTTTTGCTGACACAATAAAATAAAGTAGCTAAATGGGAAAATTTATATCAAATTACCTTCATTTATTTCATTATTCTGTGATAGAATTTAATAAAATGTAGAAATTTCTGGCAAAATGTGTAACTTGTCTGTATATCAGATTTTAAGAACAGTGCAAAAAAAAAAAAAAATTACTTTTGTAAAAATTCCCAGATGTTTATATTAACTGATACTTAGATTCTCGCTATCAAATGGCAAAAGTAGGACCCAAAGACACAACAATAGAGAATGCAGTCAGCGACCCATAGCTTGACAGCTTGCGTCAGGGTCAGCGAACCAGAGCTGACCAAGACCCTACTCCACCTCCAAGTGGTGGTCCTGAAACAGGCTGCATCACTGACGTCTGGCTGAGAGAGTAAGGATCAAAGAGGGAAGGCTAATCCGGTCCCAAAAAATGCCGTGCGGAAGTTGGATGTGTCAGCCAAAAGGCGCAAATATCGCAGCTTTGCTGTAAATGGGCACAATGCAACCAACGTCCTTTTCAGGACAAACGAGGAAGAAGAAGAAATGGCAAAAGTTACATTTTTCAAACATATCTTACTCACATTTAGTATCTCACATTTGAAAATCTCTGGTCCTTATCAATGTTGATGCTTTCTAACATTTTAAAATGTTCTCATGTTTTACTGTCTCAAATGCCTTAGTGTAGTGTATAAAGCACAGTATAGATAGATTATAAGTAGAAGTTATAATTAAAATAAAAATTATCATATACACATTTTGCATGCGCTTGACAGCTCTGAATGATTCAGGAGAAAATCAGTATGGCAAAGATTGTTGAATGTGACGTTGGACCAATAAACATGTATAACTCTTCTTATATTTTCAGGTTGTTATATTTTTTTCACCATTATTAAAAACAAAAACAAAAAAACATTGAGTGATATTTCTTGTGATATCAATATCTCAGATAACCAGCATGTAACTAATTGTCTCAGATAACCAGCATGTAACTAATTGTCTCAGATAACCAGCATGTAACTAATTGTCTCAGATAACCAGCATGTAACTAATTGTCTCAGATAACCAGCATGTAACTAATTGTCTCAGATAACCAGCATGTAACTAATTGTCTCAGATAACCAGCATGTAACTAATTGTCTCAGATAACCAGCATTAACTAATTGTCTCAGATAACCAGCATGTAACTAATTGTCTCAGATAACCAGCATTAACTAATTGTCTCAGATAACCAGCATGTAACTAATTGTCTCAGATAACCAGCATGTAACTAATTGTCTCAGATAACCAGCATGTAACTAATTGTCTCAGATAACCAGCATGTAACTAATTGTCTCAGATAACCAGCATGTAACTAATTGTCTCAGATAACCAGCATGTAACTAATTGTCTCAGATAACCAGCTTGTAACTAATTGTCTCAGATAACCAGCATGTAACTAATTGTCTCAGATAACCAGCATGTAACTAATTGTCTCAGATAACCAGCATGTAACTAATTGTCTCAGATAACCAGCATGTAACTAATTGTCTCAGATAACCAGCATGTAACTAATTGTCTGAGATAACCAGCATGTAACTAATTGTCTCATATTTCCTTTGGCTGCAGCATCTTCTGCCTCTCTTGCCAACTCCTCAATATACTTCCTCTTGTCTCTTTTGATACTTCTTTTTACTTCTTTGTTTGCTTCTGTGTACACTTCTTGAGCCTTGGCTTTGGAACTTCTGGTTTTGCTTGTGTTTAAAGGAAATATGAGAGAACTGTATAGCAGCACAAAGAAGCTAACAGGGAAATACAAGCAAACAAGTTGCCTCATAAAAGATAAGAATGGGAAACTGCTCAGCAATATACAAGAGCAAATGAAGAGGTGGACAGAATATTTTGGGGACCTTCTCAATAGACCAGCTCCACAAAACCCACCGGACATCCAGCCAGCAGAAGAAGAGCTACAAATTAACGGTGAAAGACCAACGAAGGAAGAAATAAAGAAAGCCATAAAACTTCTAAGAGATGGAAAAGCGTCTGGACCTGATGGCATTCCAGCAGAGGCCATCAAAGCAGATATCGACACGGCTACAGAGATGTTATATAAATTACTTGGTAAAGTCTGGGAAAAAGAAGAGATACCAGCAGAATGGAAGGAAGGATATCTGGTTAAGTTGCCTAAGAAGGGAAATCTACAAGAGTGCACAAATTATAGAGGAATAATGTTACTATCAGTGCCAGGAAAGGTATTGAACAGGATTATCCTTGAGAGATTAAAGGAGTCCATAGACAAGAAATTGAGAGATGAACAAGCAGGTTTTCGACAAAACAGATCATGTACAGACCAGATAGCCACTTTGAGAATAATAGTTGAACAAAGTCTGGAATGGAATTCACCACTATACATCGGATTTGTGGACTATGAAAAAGCATTTGACAGTGTGGACAGAGAATCACTTTGGAAATTGATGAGGCATTATGGAGTTCCCCTGAAGATCATTAATTTAATAAAGAAAACCTATGAAGACATGACGTGCAGAGTTCTTCATGAAGGACAGCTTACAGAACCATTTGGGATAGGGACAGGGATGCCTCTTGTCTCCATTTCTTTTCTTGCTGGCAATGGATTGGGTTATGAGATCATCGACAACACACAACAGAAATGGAATCCAGTGGACTCTGACTAAGCAGTTGGATGATCTGGATTTTGCTGATGATTTGGCTCTCCTGTCCCATAACCGAAATCAGATGCAGGACAAATTGAAAACACTCGATGAGAGGTCACAGCAATTGGGTCTGAAAATACACAGGGAAAAGACAAAAATAATGCGAATAAATGCAGGTAATGAAAACAGGGTTGAACTTGAAGAAACGCCAATACAAGATGTAGAATCATACACATATCTTGGCAGTAATATAGATAAAGTTGGAGGGACAGACAGCGATATCAAAATAAGAATACAAAAAGCAAGAGAAGCTTTCATTGCATTGGGAAATATATGGAGATCAAGAGAAATAGGATCCAACACGAAAATAAGAATCTTCAACTCAAATGTGAAGTCAGTCCTATTGTATGGCTCGGAGACATGGAGAACAACAAAGACAACAACCAAAAAGCTACAGACTTTCATAAATGGGTGCTTGCGTAGAATAGAGGGATTAAAATGGTATGACAAGGTTACCAATGTGGAACTGATGACAAGAACTGGACAAGTGCTAGTGGAACAAGAGATGAGAAGAAGACGATGGCGATGGATAGGGAAAATTCTGATAACAAAGGACTTGGCATACAGCCATAGCCAAAGTGAGTTAAACTGAGAAATCTGTTAAAATATTGTCCATTTAAACATTTTATTACTTATTGCTGGGTTCTTTGTACTTTATTGTCAATAATAGTGTAGTATATGTAGTTGTAATTTAAAATTTAGCACGCTGCATTAAAATTCCGAAAATTTGCCCTGCAGCTGCATTCTTTTTCACAAAACCCCCTTTTTTAATAGTGGATGACTTGTAAATTCTATATCTTTTTTGGTCAATTGCTCTAATTTTTGGACTGTATAGAAATAAATAAATGATGAAGCTGATGATGTAAATTTTGTTGATGTGATAGGAGAAGAGGACTGGTGAAAAAAAAAATCAACAAACGTAGAGACTCGCCTCACTTCTGGTGCAACTCTGGAGTGCATTCTGTATTAAAATTGAGCAGGGTGTGGTAACGCTCAAAGCAGGGATGTGTACAGAGAGGTACCAGACACTTGCAGCACACGAAGGTGGTGCTTATTTCCCCTGTTGGAACACACGATGCAGTCTGGCTTGGAAGGCTTGCCGCTAGCCAGACATTTAGGGTTAAGAGTGAGGTAGTGTTCCCCCATAACCAATCTCGCTGGTGCATTGTCGGTTAGCCTTCCTCTGAGACCCTAGACTGGTACCCATCAAGCAGCCCGTGAGCAATCCGCAAACAGAATGTTTCCGCCTTGATACAACACGGATACTTGGCCCTCCACAGGACAAGCGAATTGACAAAGCAAACTTCCAATAGATAGAAGAAAATTTTCTTCCACCATTTGCTGCTCCTGTGCAGAACCATGTAGTATGTCAACTGTTTGTCCACGCGATCAATACCTCCCATGTGACAGGAATAGGCTTGAATAGCGCATGGTTTGTCCATGATCCGCACATTGCCAGCATGATGTTTGGATCTGACCTCCTTCCTGAAGGTCTGCGCATCGTGTGCAGTTGTCAAGATTCACTGCCTCTTGTCAAACCATGACACATAGAGGATGTTGTCATCTCTTTTAGTGATGGGAGGGTCACCAGCTTTGGGTTTTGCCAACTTAACTTCTTGGGGGTCCCCTCCGTGGGTCGTCCGCAGTGTGCCACAAGCTCCTGTCTGATTATCCCTAAGTTCCGTGAACAGGGCAGAAGAGAAAAAGTTGTCCATGTACACAACATGCCCCTGCCCATACGGGGGAGCAACAAGGGAGGTGACAACACGGTGAGCAACACCTCTGGTAGGGTCCATATTGTCTTCCTTCCCAAGGTAGAGCTGCCAATTCAAGAGGTAGCCTGTCTTGGAGTCAGCTAGGCCCTAGGCTTTCATACCCCACTTAGAGGGTTTGTTAGGCATGTACTGCATAAGGCTGGTCCTACCTTTGAAAGCTATCATACTCTCATCAACACTAAGCTCTTTAGATGGTATATAATGGCTTTGCCATAGAGGGAGAAGAGTGTCAACAAACGATTTGATTTTGAAAGCTTTGCTGTGGTCAGGGTGCCCTCATGGTGCTGCAGTTGTATTGTCCACGAGATGTAGAAATGATAAGATAGACAGAAACCTGTCCCTGCTCATCACTTTCTTGAACCCTGGCATGTCAAGGAAACAATCATTTGACCAATACAAATCAAATGACGATCTTTTCGTTACACCCATCAACAGTAGCAAAGCAAGAAACGCCCTCATCTCATCATCACTGACATTGGTCCACAACGTCACACGGGATGAGGCACTCGCATCTTGCCCTTTCTTTTCACTAACCTGACTGGCGTAATGATTAGTTTCTGTAACTAATGTGTTCACAACATCATCTGTGATGAACATACGGAATGCATCTACCCCAGAGATGTCATCGTCAACTCCCACAGGTCCCACAACTTGGTCAAAGTTGCGGAGCCAGTCGTGGTTGTAGCCAGAAGGTGCCCTAACAATATTCACTTCTTCAAAATCATCATCAACATTAGACACATCACTACTTTCCCCATCACCACCATCACCCATATTCTGAGCACAGACCACATCAGCACTAGTAAACCCATCAAACCACTCCTCATCGGAATCAGAATCCATGAAAATTTCTGCTAAAATGGCAGCTTGATCCATGCCGATTGATTTCGATTTAAACATTGCACAGAAAAATTTCGCTAACACACCCGTTACAACTGAAAGTCAGATTTAACATCCGGCGTTAGGATCATGTGCACACAGATTATAAGCCAGTTAGCCGACAATATCCGAAAGTCGACTTATGTCGCCTGCAGCTGGGAGAACATAGGGTACCTCCGGCGACATATGTCGCCCGCAGTGTGCTAAAGGATAAGGTCCTCATTAGGGACAGAGGCATAAAACAGTTCAGAAAAGACAGTAATTTAAATACATTAAAGTGCAATGTTTAAGACTGAAATGGTTTGTTTCAAACTTGAATATGTTCAACGTTTTGTTTTCAGGGACACACAGTGAAGATGGTTGTCAAACTGGGGCAATGTTTAAGACTGAAGTGGTGTGTTTCAAACTTGAATTTTTTTAAATTTTTGGTTTTCAGGGACACACAGTGAAGATAGTTGTCAAACTGGGGCAACTGAAGTGGTTTGTTTCAAACTTGAATATGTTCAATATTTTGTTTTCAGGGACACACAGTGAAGATAGAAATTGAAGGTGAGGAAGATGGTCATGTTCCTGCAGGGAGAGAGAGTATTAGGACCAGTTCCACATCTGTATATCCTGCTGGGGACATTTTACTCAGTAATGCTTGACAACTTTTTAACATAAATGTAACCTGTGCTCAATATGTTACTATCAACAAATACATTGTGTGGTGTGAATAGAGCTATCTCAGGGTTCCAAAGCTTTCTTTCCCTGATCCAAGTTTCTTGTCATCAATGAAAATGGAAGCTCTTTGTGTAGACTACCCTAAAGAACCACTTGGTTGTACTTTGTTGCTAACAAAACAAGATTTTGGCAAAGGTAAGTCTTTGCAACTACCGCTGCTAGGTCTATGAAATGAGTTCTCTCATGACCAAAGTTTTTGATTGCAGTGTCTGGGCCTAGTGAGCTCTAGGGTTAAATACAAAAAATCTCATTTTCAGCTGACAGATGTATGGGACCACAAACCATCTTTCCCAAACAATTTCTCATCTGAAATTAATGAAATACGGAACACTCTTCCCTTGAAAGAGTGTCAGGGAAATACATTTTCTTTACCATGGTTTAAGAGCATGAAAACTAATTATAATCACTACTACTGCGAAGTAGCCACCATATCAATTACATCCCATTTATGTTAGCTGCCCAGCAACTATCTGTTCTATTCAAGCCAGGTCAACTACTTTTGCCGTGGCGAAAATATCCACTGATTTTGTAATAGAAAAGAGGGAAGTTTAAACTACTGTATGTGCATTAATCTTTATTCATTGGGCTACAAGAATTTTACAGATTTCATGCAAAGTACCATCCATTTGTAGATTTTCATTGTTTTATAATAGTTAAACAGCGTCAAATTATTCTTTAATTTGTGATAGAAGTGATTTATTTATTTATTTTCTGAAAACTTGTTAACGAGTAACTAAACATTATCTCCCCTTAATTTGATCTGTGCAGCATGCCTTGTTAAATTAGGGAAGTCAATTTTATGAGTTTGGCATAACAAGAACAGAAAGGTTTTGTCATACTTGATGAGAGAAAACATTGTTTAGTCACCAGATGTTTGTATTTATAAAGTGGTTTTTATTTATTTATTTTTTTATGTGAAAGTCAATCGTGATTGAGATTGCCATACTTGAATAGGTAGATAGAATATTGTTTAGTCATCAGATATGAGTATTTTTAGCCTCTCCTGCTCACTCTCCTTTACTCTTCTTCTTCTTTGATCCATATCTGCCGACCGTCAAAGCAGTCAGTGGCCATCATGCCTGGTGGCGTCTTGTATGGCAGCAACAAATTGATTCCACTTTGTTTGGCTGGCGACCATCTTTTGTTCAGTGCCCCATTTCTGGTTCATTCTTTGCATCTCGGCTTCCACAGTTCTCCTCCAAGTTGTTTTTGGTTGGCCTCTCTTTTGCTTTCCTTTAATGATCCATAGCATAGTTGTTCTTGTAATGGTATCAGAGTCCCTTCTGAGGATGTGGCCAACCCAACTCCAGCGTCTGCCAGCTGTGATGGTGTGCATGTCCTCCTGGCTACTCTGAATAAGTAGTTCTTGGTTGCTGATAAGATTCAACTAAAAGATCCTGTACTCTGTCTGTTGTTTATTGCATGTAGGTCACGCATATGTTTGCAAAAGAATGACACTGAATATCAGTATTAAACTCTTGTGTATTGCAAGCAGTAAGTCACAATCAATTTCATAATGATTATAAGCAACATGGTTTAATAAGGTTAAAAAAATTATTCATTTCAATGCTTGAATAAAAAAATAATGCTATCATTGTTGAGCGAAGAAGAAAACAAAAGTAGGTACAGAATACAGAATCTGTTAATATTTCCCAAACAGAATGTATTAAATAACACTGAACAAATTAGGTCAGAACTCAGGATGGCATTGAAATAATCATGCCTAGGTAGTATTTACACATTCAACAATTTCCATGATTGAAAGATGGGCAGCAGGTGGTATTTGATACGTAATTGTGCATCTGAAATTATAAATAAAAACTTGTTTGTTGTGATTTTCCCCATCTTTAATGTGCATATTCCCTTTAGATAACAACAGTGCATAAATGGTAGAGTATGTGACCAAAATGTCAGGACTAGGGCTGATAATGACATTATATGTAGTGTGTTCATGTATATACCATTGTATAGATTAGAATTGTCATTATTTTGTACGTTACTCAATTGTAATTCATGCTCATGTATAACTGTTAGTATAAGTAGTAGAAAGTAGCCATAAGTAATTATTTCTTGACTCATTTTTCAATAATTAATATTTGAAGAATGCTGCACATAAAATTCAGTTATGTCCATGTTCTATGACATGTCTACTTTAGATATATCTACAATGTGAATACAGTGTTACTCACGGCTGTTTGCCAGCGCTCTTTTAGTTGTTTCCCCTTTTTCCCCGACCGCGCTATTTATAGCCCACTTGACAGAGGTCACGTGGTCAGCTTCCTAATGGGAAAAACATGTGGCGATGTTTACTTTTGATAGGGCTTAATTAATGCTTTTAGGCTACTTTATTATTATAAATACTGGCTTTAATTTTGTGTAAAGCTAGACTAGAAATGTTAGAGTAAATTTTAGAACAAGAAAAAACATTTTATCACAATTAGAACAGAAGATATAATAGTCTGAAATAGTGTAAAATTTACTTTTTTTTAATATTTTGTTATGGTTTGTTTATAATGCAATTTTCACTAAATCGGTCACAATCAACATGCATAACAAATTACAGAAATAAAAAGTAGAAAACCTGCAGAAAATGGATATCAAAGTTTTGTTTTGGTTTCATGCGTCAAACATTAATTATTGAAACATTAAATTGCAAGTCCACATTTATTACCTTAAAATAACACACCCAATTGTCCCCAAAAACATGAGAGCTAACAATTATCTCAATCATACATCATGATGGTCATGTAAAAATGAGTATGGTCATGAGTAAAACGAAATGTTCAATTTAATAGATAAATAGGTGTATTTAATAAATACATCTATTAAATGATTTCCACACTCTGTTAATTCTGTCAATCTCAAGCAACAACTGCCATAATTTGCTCTAGCCCCAAAATTTCGCTCAATTATCATTCACACTTCCTTTTTTTATAGGATGAATCTGTACATTCACAGATGGAGAAATTTGTAACAAATGAGTTTCCATTATACATTTTAATTGTGAAGTTATATTTTTAATACCGCTGGCGTGTCTTTCAATTTTCAATCTTCTCTGTTTTCTCTCCTGTGCCCATGTAAGACCTACTGTTTTCTTCATGGCTATTGCTAATTCTTTGAATATTCTAACTCTACTTTCAATGCCTGCTTTCCTGCAAATTTCCTGACGTGACGTTTCTGAACAGCGTTGTAGTTCATGTGCCTGCTGCAGGTCTAATGAATCAGTTGATGTTCCAGCAATATGTTTTCTAACAGTGTGGAGCAATTGAGATCGCTTACATTTTGTTGGCGTTCTGGTGACTGATGTTTCTCTTCTATGTTTAATTAGTTTTTGTAGTACAATAGGCTGTCCTCTGGTTTTGCATTTTATGATATTACTTTTTGCAGTTTCTAGTTTTTTTCTAACAATGGATGTGAATAGGGGTTCTTCCTTTTGTGTTAGTGGTTGTGAAGGTGGCTTAGCAAGTAACTGTTGTACTGTGATGTCGCTTTTGAAGACAGGCGAGGTGGATGTACTTGTCGTATGTATAACTGACTTGGTAGGTGTAGATGTGGCATTAAAAACTGGCATGCTAGGGTGAGTAGTGTTATCCACCTCCAAATGAATAATGGTATCGCCTTTAATGTGAGCTGGCACATCAACCTCCAGTTGAACAATATCATCACTAATGTGGGCAGGCACATCAACCTCCTACTGTACAGAGCTATCCTGACTACAGCTAACTGAATGACTACAGCTAACTGACTGACTACAACTAACTGACTGACTACAGCTAATTGACTGACTACAAACTAACTGACTGACTACAGCTAAATGACTGACTACAGCTAACTGACTGACTACAACTAACTGACTGACTACAGCTAATTGACTGACTACAAAAAAACTAAGTGACTGACTACAGCTAAATGACTGACTAGACTAGACATGGAGGGGCCAGAAAGAACATCACAGGGGATAGAGCAGCTTTTTGTTTTTAAAACACCAAAAGATGTCTTTGCAACATAATTGCACAGTTGACATTCACTTATAGTTAAATTATGGTTTTAGTCTTTCCAGATGTGCTGACTGTTTTCCGATAGTAACTTGGCTGTTTCAAGACACTTCTCATTATGCCTCCTTTTTGAGTTTTGTATTCGTAAGTAACACTTCTTACAAAATATAGTCGAATGCTGTGTGGGTTTATCATCTGATACGTTAATTCCAAACACAAAGAACAGATCATTAACGTAATTAGAACAGTTCAGTGCTTTCTGAATTGAACGTGTTGTTTTGGAAGTTAATGCTCTCTTGCCACAGGCTCTGCACAGTGCACTGGCACAATTCATATGATGCAAAACAGTATGTTCCATTTCGTTGTTATGTAGTATAGTTTACTTGTGTATGTATAAAGATAGAGGAATATTTGGGACTATCAAGTCTAATACCAGGATGTAGAATGCTTTATCTGTGAATGAAAGAAGATATACAAACAGTTACTTAGAATTCTTTGGCAGCCGTCGTGTGCACAGGATTGTCTACCAAAGAACACTAATGGAACAGTCCTTATCTCACACACAATTAAAAAAGAAAATTCATATTATAAATACAAGATTAACAAGACTTGAAAGATAGAACAAAGTATGTGGAAGTAATCTGTCTATAGATTTACATGTTTTCTGACGCTTTTATACGTAGCTAAATATCATTATAAATGAATGAAAATGCAAAAACAGATGGTGCTTTACAAAAATTTATTTTTTTACAACCTTATTTAAGATTTGTGAGTATCAGGAATGCATTTACAGTAATTTAAATGCTATAAAATCTGGTGACAATATGCTTGTTCTTGTAATGCCAAACTCACAAAACTGACTACCACACATTCTCAAGATATGAAACCAAAAAAAAAAGTATGTGGAAATAATCTTTAGCTTCCCTTCGAGAAGTCTTTATAATTATAAACTCAAACGAATGGGCCGATTTTTAGATATTAAATTAATAAAAAGATTACTTATTTTATGAATTTCCTCAAATGATGACGCTGTTTTCAAAAGTCTGTAACTCCGTCAAAACTAATTTCAAACAAATAAAAATGCAATCAAAAATAGAGCAGAGAACAAAGTTATAGTACACAAAAGAATTTTAGCGCTGTGTTTATCCAGAACGAGTGTGTAATGATTTTTATTTTACAGATTTTACACACACAACAGCTGATTTTCCCCGCCAATAACTTAAATAGTCTTTTACGGTGCACACGAAAATTTTATACCCGGTGTCAGAATTCCGGTCACTGAAACTAAAAGAGCGCTCTGGTATAGGGCACAAACAGCCGTGTACTGTGTAGTAGTAATATTTACTCATGCACGTTGTACCAAAAAAATTGTAGAAATATAAGCATAATGGCTTGCCAGTTTATCTTTCTATAATTCATACCTTAGATACATGTACATTTGAACACAATCTTCCTTGATAATGTCTCAGTAGTAATTTATGCCCATGCATGCTATATAGTGAAATTACAGGTTCATGCCCTTTTATCTGAACACGCACTTGCATGGAGGCATACCTGGTGTCATTCTTATATGACCACCAGTTATGCACAATGCTATAATATACGTACAAATGTGGAAGTGAACCTCTGTCTGTGAGGCAAATTACATCATCATTGACTCCTTAAATCATCCACACGCTTTCAAGTATTCCCCATGTGGTGAAACTTGTTGAGGACCCAGCATTGCATATGATTAAAATGTACATTTTTGAACAGAAATAGCAACACAAAAATTTAAAATTTACAAAAGATATAAAGTAACAGGTAATACATCCATCTTTACAGTAGAATTAGTGGAAATCTTAAAAGCTTTAGAAATTGTTGCAGTAATATAGTGTCTAAGTATACAATTGCAGGCATCACTGAAATTGAGCAAAACTCATTTTATCAAAAACAAAGTTTGAATTTTACTGACACAGTACTGTTACTCCACAGATCTATCAGGTAATGTCATGAGGTTCTTTTCATGCAAAAACATTTTAGTCATGACAGAAAAAAATAATTATTATTAATTTCTTACATATAATATTAAAAATAATCATTTCAGGTCTGTTTGGAGGGAAGTAATGCAGAAATAAATTGTTGTTACTCATTTCTTACATCCATGAGAAGTAATCAAACAATAAAAATATTAATGAATATATGCAATTAGCGACCACATTAAAAAAAAAAATTTTGCAACACCATTCAACATATCAGACAGAAACAAATACTTCTTAAATAATCTTATAGTTGCATAACTTTTAAATCATACCTAATATGATGCTACAAAACATACAGAATTACAATTTGTTATGCATGCCATAATTATCTGAAGTTTTTACTCTTATGTTTTATTCAATGAATTTCAGGTGACCATTCCTGTAGCCAGCAATCCCACCTATACTCTAGTGTTGACATTCCAGATTTGAAAATTATGAACAGTTTCATAAAGAGTGAACCAGTGCAAAATGCTGAATTCAATCAAGTGTTGCCAGAATTCACAGAAATGAAAGTTGATGTAAGTACGGCAGCTGCAACACTAAATACAGACAATAACATTGAATCAAGATTAAAAAAGGTACAATCAGCAAATGTCACAGACTCTGAGATAATGACTGTAGACATGAATCTGACTCCTGAGATTTATACTGCAGTCTTACAAAATGAAAACTGCAGCAGGAAATCAACAATAGTCTATGATGATTGTACTCTCAACAGTGGAAGTAGAGAAGGTTTTAAATTGTGTGGCAGTGTACAATCAGATGAAATAATAATAATCACAAAAGAGAAGTTTTTCAGCTGTCATGTTTGTGGAGTACAGGTTAGCAAGAAAGGTGACTATAATGAACATGAACTTTCACATATAAGAGAAAAGTGTTATATAAGTAATGTTGGTAATATAGAATTAGCTACAAAATCCAGTCTATGTCAACAAGAAAGAATAAAAATAGCACAGAAGCATTCTAAATATGATCTTATTGGTATGGGGGCTGCTCATTTTGGTTATCTAAAGGCACATGTAATGCAGCATAAAGAAGAACTACCTAACAAGTGTGATGGTCTTAGTAGGTTTTCTAGTACTGATTATCCAAAGAAACCCATAATGCAGCATAATAGTGAGACACATTACAAATATGATGTCAGTGGAGCAGAATTTGACATTTTTACAAGTTCCAACATGTTAAAGCCTGCATCAAATATTAAATGAGTATGGACATGAAAATTGGTGACAAAAGTGCTTTGAATGTTACATGTACAGACTTCCATGAGCATTTAGTTGGAGTGAAAAGTACAATGCTAAAGACTGAAAGTGAAAAAGGAAAGAGAATGAAGTAATGGAAAATGATAAAGTATTTATTTTAAAAAAGCATATTTGTTTATGGCTGATGCAGTTGCATTAGGCCCCATTTGACAGTGATTATTGCAGCGAGGTAATGCTGCTTAGATATTGGTGTAAATATATGTAGTATGTCTTCTATAAAGTCTTAAAATGATTCCCATCATCTGCTATATTTCATCGCCTTCAGGTTGAAAGAAATATGGAATCTAATGTCACACGTCTAATTACAGAAATGAAGCAGGAAACAGACTATGAGGTATGTCAAATATTTATGCCCCATGTAATTTCCCTTGGTCTGTGAAGAGACAAAGAAAGAATATGCCTACTGCACTCTTGAGCATGTCGTACAAAGTGACTTGTGGGGTTGTGGGTGGGGCTGACTACCTCATTATGTTAAACAAATTGTCACAGACTTCACTGCTGCAAGTGTATGTGAATGCTTGGTGCAGGCTTCTAACAAGTGGTCTAGCTGTAATGGTGGCTGTATGCTCTGTTAGGAGCACAAAAAGAAGATGAATGAAAATATTGACATTTTGAAGCTTTCAAGCTTTCCTTTGATCCTTACCCACAACTGTCAAAGCAGTCAGGGGCCATCATGCCTGGTGGCGTCTTGTAGGGCAACAAATTGATTCCACTTTGCTTGGTCGGTGGCCATCCTTTGTACAGTGCCCCAACTCAGGTTCATTCTTTGCATCTCATTCTCCACAGTCCTCCGCCAAGTTGTTTTTGGTCGGCCTCTCTTTCGTTTTCCTTCAGGGGTCCATAGCATAGCTGTTCATGTGATGGCATCGGGGTCTCTTCTGAGGACATAGCGAACCAAACTCCAGTGTCTACCAGCTATGATAGTATGCATGTCCTCTTGCTTGCTCCGAGTAAGCAGATCTTGGTTGGTGATGGTATTCGGCCAAAAGATTCAGAGAAGTTTTCTTAGGCAGGTTGTGTGAAAAGAGGACAATTTTGACATTTCCTTCTCTGTTACTCTCCAGCATTCCTCACCATAGAGAAGAACAGAAAGCACACAGCTCTGATATAATCCTAATTTTGTGCTTGTGCGGTACTGAGAGGACTCCCAAATGTTGTTTAGACTATAAAGGTGTCCATGGTATAGTGTTAAATTTGTGAGAAAAAAAAAAGAATGTTTTTGCAATTTGCTGGACATGTAAACAAATGATTTTGAACAATTTGCATGTTGCATGTCTAAAATATCTTTAAAACTTTATGACTTGACAGCTGGCCATGGTTGAGGTGTCTTACAACTGGGGACACAGTTACATGTCTAAAATATCTTTAAAACTTTATGACTTGACAGCTGACATGGTTGAGGTGTCTTACAACTGGGGGGACAGTTACATGTCTAAAATATCTTTAAAACTTTATGACTTTACAGCTGGCATGGTTGAGGTGTCTTACAACTGGGGGGACAGTTACATGTCTAAAATATCTTTAAAACTTTATGACTTGACAGCTGACATGGTTGAGGTGTCTTACAACTGGGGGGACAGTTACATGTCTAAAATATCTTTAAAACTTTATGACTTGACAGCTGACATGGTTGAGGTGTCTTACAACTGGGGGGACAGTTACATGTTTAAAATATCTTTAAAACTTTATGACTTGACAGCTGGCATGGTTGAGGTGTCTTACAACTGGGGGGACAGTTACATGTCTAAAATATCTTAAAAACTTTATGACTTGACAGCTGACATGGTTGAGGGGTCTTACAACTAGGGGGACAGTTACATGTCTAAAATATCTTTAAAAACTTTATGACTTGATAGCTGACATGGTTGAGGTGTCTTACAACTGGGGGGACAGTTACATGTCTAAAATATATCTAAAAACTTTACGACTTGACATCTGAGATGCTTGAGAAGTCTTACAACTGGGGGGACAGTTACATGTCTAAAATATCTTTATAACTTTATGACTTGACAGCTGGCATGGTTGAGGTGCCTTACAACTGGGGGGACAGATACATGTCTAAAATATCTTTAAAACTTTATGACTTGACACAGCTGACATGGTTGAGGCACCTTACAACTGGGGGGACAGTTACATGTCTAAAATATCTTTAAAAACTTTACGACTTGACAGCTGGCATGGTTGAGGTGCCTTACAACTGGGGGGACAGTTACATGTCTAAAATATCTTTAAAAACTTTACGACTTGACAGCTGGCATGGTTGAGGCGCCTTACATCTGGGGGGACAGTTACATGTCTAAAATATCTTTAAAAACTTTACGACTTGACAGCTGGCATGGTTGAGGCGCCTTACAACTGGGGGGACAGTTACATGGCTAAAATATCTTTAAAAACTTTACGACTTGACAGCTGGCATGGTTGAGGCGCCTTACAACTGGGGGGACAGTTACATGTCTAAAATATCTTTAAAAACTTTACAACTTGACAGCTGACATGGTTGAGGTGCCTTACAACTGGGGGGACAGTTACATGTCTAAAATATCTTTAAAAACTTTATGACTTGACAGCTGACATGGTTGAGGTGCCTTACAACTGGGGGGACAGTTACATGTCTAAAATATCTTTAAAAACTTTACGACTTGACAGCTGACATGGTTGAGGTGCCTTACAACTGGGGGGACAGTTACATGTCTAAAATATCTTTAAAAACTTTACGACTTGACAGCTGACATGGTTGAGGTGCCTTACAACTGGGAGGACAGTTACATGTCTAAAATATCTTTAAAAACTTTATGACTTGACAGCTGACATGGTTGAGGTGCCTTACAACTGGGGGGACAGTTACATGTCTAAAATATCTTTAAAAACTTTATGACTTGACAGCTGACAAGGTTGAGATGCCTTACAACTGGGGGGACAGTTACATGTCTAAAATATCTTTAAAAACTTTACGACTTGACAGCTGACATGGTTGAGTTTCCTTACAACTTCCCCTCCCTACTGCCACTCTTTTCAGTCAAAAGTTTACAGAGATTCTTACCACACACAAATCAATAAAAGGAAGGGGAAAAACATCTTCTTGAACAGTTATGAACTGAATCAGCTTCTACAGAAGAGAAGACTTATGTAAAGAGGGTTTTAGCAGAATTACCTCATCTGTTATGGAGCATCTAGAGCTACAAGTAATACCTGACCATCTTTGAGAGAGAAGAAATTCCCACAAAACATTGTTATTGTTATAAAGAATTGACATCATTGCACTCTGGGCAAACCCATAGGGGCTCAGTCTCCATCAGTATATGTTGAATGTGAATGCTAACTGTTCCTGTAGCTCACTGGTTGTAAACACAACAGATGCATCTTCTCATACATAGATCTCTACTAGCTTTACGTTTGATGCCAAATTCCAACAGTCTGAACCTTGATGATTCATCTATTGCGGTGTCATTCTCCAACAGGCAATCATTAATTGCTCTCAGTATATCTCCCTTATCCATATCTAATGTCTCCACTATGGGTGCTCTTGATGCTAGTCTGTCAGCTCTTTCATTACCACATACACTGGCATGAATAGGACAGTATATCCACACCAGCTCTTGTAGACTGGAAGCTTCTATGGATGTTTTCCGTTCACGATGCAACCAACCACTTTGAACCTTTCGAAGCATGGACTGAGAGTCGGACACAATGATAACCTGTGTTAATGAAGTTTCAATTATCCACCTTAAGGCTGCAGTAAAAGCCTCGACCTCCATTCTCATGCTGGAAGTTGTTATCTTGTAAGCCCCTCTATGTTCAGACCAGTACCCTAGCAGAGAAGCCCCAACAAGATTTATCACCCCAGATTACAAACCCATTGGTATAGACAATGGCATCAAGAAAAAAACAAAGAAAGATATCTGATCAAGTTAACCTGTATGAAATTTACAGGAGTTCACAAATTACAGAGGAATAATGTTTACATCCAATACCAGCAGAAGGAAGGAAGGTTATCTGGTCAAGCTGCTTAAGATTTACAAGAGCATACAAATTACATAGGAACAATATTACTATCAGTGCCATGACAAATATTAAACAGGATCATCTTTGACAGATTAAAAGTGTCCATAGATAGACAGCTGAGAGATAAACAAACAGGTTTTAAGCTAAACAGATCCTGTATAGACCAGACTGCCACATTGAGAATAATAGTGGAACAAAGTTTGAAATGAAACTTACCTCTTTACATAGGTTTTTGTGGACTATGAAGATGCACTTGACAGTGTGGACAGACAATCACTTTAGAAATTGGTGAGACATTATAGAGTCCCCCTGAAGATCATTAACTTAATAAAGAAAACATGAAGACACAATGTGCAGAGCTCTTCATGGAGAAAGTTTTACAAAACTATTTGGGATAAGAGATGAAGTGTGACAGGGATGCTTCCTGTCACCATTTCTCTTCCTATTGGCTATAGATTAAATTATGAAAACATTGACCTCAACCAACAACTTTAGTCAACAGAAATGGTATCCAGTGACTAAACAACTTGATAATGTAGATTTATCAGATGGCCTGGCTCTCCAGTCCCATAGCCATAATCAGATACAAGACAATGAAAGTGCTTGGTGTGAGTTTACAGCAAGTAGGTTTGAATATACACAGGGAGAAAAGAAAGATAATGATAATAAATGCAGCAAATGATAACAGTATTGCACTTGAAGAAATGCCCCTTCAAGATCATACATAAACCTTGGCTGCAATGTAGACCAAGTGGGAGAGACTGACGGTGATACCAAAATAAAAATACAAAAAGCTAGAGGAGCTTTCATTGCATTGGGAAATATGTGGAGAGCAAAAAAATCTTCAGTTCAATGTCAAGTCAGTACGGCATGACTCTGAAACCTGGAGAAAACAAAGACAACAACCAAAAAAGCTAGACTTTCATAAATGGGTGCTTGCATAGAATAGAATGATTGAAGTGGTATGACCAGATCACCTTGCGGAACGGATGACAAGAACCAAACAACTACCAGTGGTACAAGAGATGACAAGAACCAAACAACTACCAGTGGTACAAGAGATGACAAGAACCAAACAACTACCAGTGGTACAAGAGATGACAAGAACCAAACAACTACCAGTGGTACAAGAGATGACAAGAACCAAACAACTACCAGTTGTACAAGAGATGACAAGAACCAAACAACAACCAGTGGTACAAGAGATGACAAGAACCAAACAACTACCAGTGGTACAAGAGATGACAAGAACCAAACAACTACCAGTGGTACAAGAGATGACAAGAACCAAACAACTACCAGTGGTACAAGAGATGACAAGAACCAAACAACTACCAGTGGTACAAGAGATGACAAGAACCAAACAACAACCAGTGGTACAAGAGATGACAAGAACCAAACAACTACCAGTGGTACAAGAGATGACAAGAACCAAACAACTACCAGTGGTACAAGAGATGACAAGAACCAAACAACTACCAGTGGTACAAGAGATGACAAGAACCAAACAACTACCAGTGGTACAAGAGATGAGAAGAAGACACTGGAGATGGACACAGCACACATTGAGAAAACCTGTTGATAGCAATACCAGGCCAGTCCTTGTTCCATAGTCCCCAGGGAGAGAGAGGTAGAGGGAGACCAATGAGCACATGGAGAAGAGAACTGGAGACAGACATGAGGAAGACATAGTAGGATGTGAGCTGATGGCACAAGAAAGGAAGACTTAGCATAAGTTTGTTGAAGGTGTATGCTTCTTGGACAGCTGAAGTATGATGATGATGAATGTCACTATCAGTGTCAGGGAAAATCTTTAACTGGATAATGATGAATGTCACTATCAGTGTCAGGAAAAATCTTTAACTGGATCATGATGAATGTTACTATCAGTGTCAGGGAAAATCTTTAACTGGATCATGCTTGAGAGATTAAGAGTCCATAGGGTTAGTCTAGAATTATCATTCCTCTTTAGTTTTTCTTTCTGTTATTTTTATTTCCTTCATCACTTAAAGATCTACCGAGTCATCACCTGTGTTCTACCAATAAATTATGATTGACCAGTTGCAAACTCCTGAACTAGATTAAAAGGAAGAAATTCTAAATTATTATTAATAACTTAATTCTTTTCTGTCATCATTGCTGAAGTACAGGTGTATAAATGAACCAACACTGTTAGCATTGCTCCTGTCTAAGAGTTAAAATCTTGTCTAACTGTGATTTACTCATATCTCTGGTCAGTGAGAGTGAGTCAAGAGTGTTCTGTCATTTTTATTCTCATTTTCTTTTTTAATTTGAGAAGTTATTTTAAGGTTAGGGTTTGTTAACTGCTAGTGTGAAAGGTATTAAACATATGTGGACCCAAGGGAGAGATAGGAACTGTGGTCACAGAAATATTGGAAATGAGGGTAGGGAAAAGCCCAGGAATGGAAAGTGACAAATTGTTTATTGAAAAAATAAAAAGCAAATCTCTATAACAAGGGTCCTTGACCTTTGTGGCACCATAGGTGCGTTTTTTTATTAACTAATAGGGTGAAGAGCAACAACCAATTTTTGTGACTCACTTATTACTTGCTTACTTTGTCATCCCTCTTCTGTCATGAGGTGTAGAGGTTTGGAGGAGGGCGCACCATACTATCCTATCAGCTGTCTTCCTTCTAGCCTGGTTCTAATCCAGTCCTCAGTCATTCCGAGATTGTTTAATCTTGTCCTTCCTGTGGACTTGGTCATCCCTGGCTTTTAGTTTCCCATACTTGTCATAGTAGCCAATCTTCTTCCTTTCTGCAGTTGAGACTGTTCTACTTGAGTCTGCAGTGGCAGGGTTTTGAAGCCTTGCCATATCCTCTGGTTGCAGACCATATCGCTTCTTGTCACTTTACCATCTCCCTCAGATACCTCATTTCTAACAATGGAATCTGGGCTTTTTTGTGGGTTGTAGTAATTGCCCATGACTTGCATCCATATGTCAAGATAGGCGGGGCGTTATACAGCCATCTTCTTTCTTGCTTGCTAACTTTTGCTGAAAAATCCTTGGTTTATGGCCTGAAAAAAATCTCCCAGCTGCTGCTCTTCAGGTAGCTAACTCTTCTTTGATGCCTCCTTTCCAGTCTATAACAGCTTTGAGGTACTTAAACTGGTTGACCTGCTCCAGGATCTGTTCTCCTAGCTTAACTCTTTCAGTCCCAAGCAAAAAAGTGGGTTTGGCCCAAGCAAAAATGGCCACCCCAGTGCGTTTTTATTGTTGTTGTTTGGAAATATAATTTTTTTTAATGTTCATATGCATAAATAACTTTGTTGTTGTATATGAAAACTGAAGGTAATTGGATGTACTTTACTCTTGTGCTACAAGTATAAAAGCTTTCATTGAAAAATGATTAGTTATTCAAGGTAAAATGGAGGATATGCGCTTAAAAAAATGATTAGTTATTGAAGGTAAAATTGAGGATATGCGCTTTAAAAAATCGCTTTAAAAATCTAAAATAAATATCTCAAAACAGAAACACGTTCACTCTTAAACATGTGCGGTATTTAAAAGAATGTACTTGCAGTCGGAAATGACTTTGTGGGTAGTTATAATTAGAAACAGTCTCAAACAGAGGCACAAATACTAAAGGCTTTTTAAAGTCGATTGGGCCAAGCGCGTCTAACCCCTGAGCCTTTATAAAGTCGATTGGGACTTAAAGAGTTAATCTGAAACCTTCTTTCCTCTTGTGATGTCACCATGGTTTTTGTTTTGGAGCTGCTGATGACCAACCCTCCCTTCCCCAGCTCTTCCTTCCAGACTTGTAGGTTGGGTTGAAGATGTGCCTCTGATTTAGCAATCAGGTCAACATTGTCGGCTAATGCTAGCTCTGAAATACAGACCTGTATCATCTTCCAGTACCTTGCTGAATACTTGTTGGTCCTGTCCTTACATGTTTTGGTGACATGGTCCATGAGGAGTTTGAAAAGGTGAGATGACAGGATATCACCTTGTCTGACACCAGTAGTGGTCCTGAACTCTTCTGACTTATGATTTACCACCCTCACTCATTAAAAAAAGGTTTTATTTTTAACAAAACTATAATGTAGAGCATATAAAAGGCCGAGTAACACATTTAACAAAACAGGTTGGTAACCCAGTGTTGCGGACAATTATTAAGTGGGATAGAGTACCTCCACTAATGTCACGGGGTTCTTTACTAAACTTTAATGTTGAGAAGGTGGTGTGAATCTTCCTATGTTGTGTTATTGAGTGGTCTGTAGTGCTTCTTGTTGTTTGGTGATGGCTTCTCTTGACTTGATGGTGTGTTAGGAGGTGTTCTGTGAAACTAGACAATGCCCATGATATTACAAACTGCACAACACATCTGGGGCACCACACTTAGATAAAATATTCTCGGATGCCTGAACATTTACAATTTATTCACATAATACATGATACTTCATCATAAGACACATTCCAAAACAGTTTACAAAATATACGTCAATGTTAGCCAATATAAACATTTGGCACTTCAAAAATCCTACTGGTGCTTTCTAGGAAAATATGTAATGAATTTTGGGTAATTTCCTATCTTTCGTACCTTTTTGCTCTGCAGTGAATATATGTAGTTAGGTGTTGTTTCATAGCGCTTAGGGTTAGGATTAGGGTTAGAATTAGGGTTAGTATTATGGTTAACACTAACGCTAACACAAACATTGACATATACATAATCAATAATAATATTCCACATACATGAATAGAATGGCATGGGCCACACACACACCTCCAGAGGGCAGAATGCCTCTAGCTCGCTCAAAAGCAAAAATCACACTGACTGCCCCGTCGTTCTACCACCGTTGTCAAAATAAATACACTATCATTGTGAACAGTTTAACCACGGATTCATGAGCCGCATTGACATGACTATTTATGAACACTACTATGAGCCCTTCTCATCTGTGTTAAAACATCAACAATCATCAATAACAATGGTATGTGAACATGTATTCATAGTTGAGAGGATGTTTCGAGGTGCAAAAACTTTGATATCAAAATAAACAAAATATCCAAGCTTCTTCACACCCCAAATTAGTTTTCTCAACGCCCAGAATGCAAAATGCTAAGGGAGGGCCATGTTTTAGTTTTGGAATGTGCCCAAAATATCACCAGAAGTTGCCCAAAGTTGCCCAAAATATCACCCTAAGTAGCCCAAAAATCGCCCCACTTAAATTATGGAGTACAATTTATTGATCAGAAAAAAATATTTTTTTTTAAACTTCAAACATAAACGTTGTTAAATACCGAATGTACATTTTGCGCAATTTCTATAAAGAGCAGACAAAAGAACAATGTCTATGTTAGAGAGAAAATAAAACACCTATGTTGCAGGCCACCAAGAAACCACTTTTGTCAGTTTTTGAAAAACGTCGAAAGCTTGCCTGGTTTTATTTTATGGGCATGTAACTTGTTTTTAACATGACTCCTTTCGAAAACGATTCCTCCAGGAGAAGGTGTCCCTCGGAGAAGAGGAAGGCCAAAGAAAATACCTGGGCTGATTTCATCAAAGGAGGTACCCATTGGGGGACAGGACACAGCGGGTTTTTCCACCACTTGTACGCATTGCAGGAGGACAGAGAGCAGTCCCTGTCTGCTGATGCTTCCACCATGGCCTCGCCATGACGGGTTACGGGTTAAGATGATGAAATACCTGCCACATGTACATCAATGCTCTAAATCACCATCATCAATTGGTGTCAGACATCCGTTGATGGACCAGAGCAGGATTTTCAGGTCATGAAAGGCAGTAAGACAGATGGCCTTACTGCTAGATTTTACCCAGTGTCCCATCTGTCTCATTAACAATGGTTTCTGTCTAAGCAGTTTTTCTGTAATTTTCATAAACTGCCAAAAACTTCTCAATTTTTTCTTCTGTGCAAAGTTTTTCTGATCTGACATTAGTATTTGGTCATCACTGTCCATGTAAAACTTCAGCAGCTTGTCTGCATTTCCTTGTGTCATATGCTGTGGTAGTTTCCTACTGATATGCTGTGGTTTGAAAATTTATATCACATTATAGCACATGCATCAGCTTGTACTGCACTTACGCTTCAAGAGGACGAAATGTGATAAACTAAACATTGTGTGTGTGTGTTTGGTTCCCTGCAGATACCATTTACAAATAAAAAATTTTTTTTTTTGGGGGGGGGGGGTGGGGTGAACTTAAATAGCCCAAATGTAAGCCTAAAGCTTTTCAGTTTTTGGTCTATCTTTGTTTGCAGATGTTCAGAGTATGAGTTACACACCTGTATGAGAAATAATCAGGGTTAAAAAAAAAAAAAATTGTTCTTCAAATTATTTGAGTCAAAAGTGTATTTAGTATGATCTTTGGAACAGTATGTGACTGACCAACTATTTATAATTATACAATCATCCATATCAGCACCAGTGATCCACTGTGATCTTTTTAAAAATGGACTTGTTGGTCAAAATTATTCCAGAAATTCATTATCATATAAATGAAATTTGAAAACAACATTGCTTTCAGACTGGAAGAAGTGTGGAAGCTAAAGTCACAAGTCTGTTTGCAGAAATAAAGCAGGAAACAGATGTTAAGGTATGTACACTCTTTGTAACATTGTTTGGAAGCTTTAATAATATTGTGGCTTTTAAGGATGTATGGTATACTGTTAATGCTCAAACATTTATATTGCAATATGCCCAAAAGTCAGCCAAAAAAACTTTTCAATTTTCAGTTTATCTTGGTTTGCGGATTTTCGGATTATGGGTTTCACACCTGTATAAGAAATAATCAGGGTTAAAAAAAAAAAATTGATCTTCAAATTATTTGAGTCAAAAGCGTATTTAGTATGATCTTTGGAACAGTATGTCGCTGACCAACTATTTATAATTATACATTCATCCATATCAGCACCAGTGATCCACTGTGATCTTTTTAAAAATGGACTTGTTTGGTCAAAATTATTGCAGAAATTCATTATCATATAAATGAGATTTGAAAACAACATTGCTTTCAGGCTGGAAGAAATGTGGAAGCTAATGTCACAAGTCTGTTTGCGGAAATAAAGCAGGAAACAGATGTTAAGGTATGTACACTTTTTGTAACATTGTTTGGAAGCTTTAATAATATTGTGGCTTTCAAGGATGTATCTTCTTCTTCTTTGATCCTTAACCACCGACCTTCAAAGCAGTCAGTGGCCATCACGCCTAGTGGCGTCTTGTAGGGCAACAACAAATTGATTCCACTTTTGCACGGTCGGTGGCCATCCTTCGTACAGTGCCCCAACTCTGGTTCATTCTTTGCATCTCAGCCTCCACAGTCCTCCGCCAAGTTGTTTTTGGTCGGCCTCTCTTTCACTTTCCTTCAGGGGTCCAAAGCATAGCTGTTCTTGAGATGGCATCGGGGTCTCTTCTGAGGACATGACCAACCCAGCTCCAGCGTCTGCCAGCTATGATGGTGTGCATGTCCTCTTGCTTGCTACGAGTAAGCAGATCTTGGTTGGTGATGGTATTCGGCCGAAAGATGCGGTGAATTTTTCTTAGGCATCTTATTAGTCGGTGTCCCTCCTTCTACCGTGAGGTGTAGAGGTTTGGAAGAGAGAGCGCCAGACCATTCTATCAGCTGTCTTCTTCCTGGCCTGGTTCCATTCTAGTCCTCGGTCCTTCAAAGATTGTCTAAGTTGTCCTCCCAGCGGACTCTGGGTCGTCCTGGAGGTCTGGATCCCTGGCTCTTTGTTTCCCATGCTTGTCGTGGTAGCCGATCTTCTCCCATTCTGCAGACATGGACAAACCATCTTAGTTGGGACTGTTTTACTTGGGTCTGCAGGGGTGGGATTTTAGGACTCGACGTATTGTCTGGTTGCGGACCATGTCTCTTCTTGTTACTTCAACCACCTTCCTCAGATACCTCATTTCTGAGGTTTGGATCTGGCTTTTGTGGGTTGTAGTCATTGCCCATGACTCGCATCCATATGTCAAGACTGGGACATAGGTGGAGCGGTATACAGCATCTTCGTTTTCTTACCAACCTCTCTCTTGCTGAGGAATCCTCGATTTATGGCCTGAAAAAGTCTCCCAGCTGCTGCTTTTTGAGTGGCCAACTCTTTTTTGATGCCTCCCTTTCGGTCTATAACAGCTCCGAGATATTTAAATTGGTCGACCTGCTCCAGGACCTGTTCTCCCAGCTTAATCTGATGTCTTCTTTCTTCTCGTGATATCACCATGGATTTTGTTTTAGAGCTGCTTATGACCATCCCTCTCTTCTCCAGCTCTTCCTTCCAGACTTGCAGGTTGGATTGGAGATGTGCCTCTGATTTAGCAATCAGGGCAACATCATCAGCCAATGCCAGCTCCGAAATATAGCCCTGTCTCATCTTCCAGTACCCCACTGAATACTTTCTTGTTCTCTCCTTACATGCCTTGATGACATCGTCCATAAGGAGTATGAAGAGGTAAGGTGATAGGATATCACCTTGTCTTACACCAGTGGTGGTCCTGAACTCTTCTGACTTATGGTTTGCTGTCCTCACATAATTTCTGCAAGACTGTAGAAGCTCTGTATAGCATGAATCAGAGGTGCTGGAATATTCTTCCTTGCCAAACAGTCCCAAAGTTTGCTCCAGGGGACCCTGTCAAACGCCTTTTCCAGATCTATGAAACAAAGATGGATCTCACTCTTATACTCAAGGGCCTTTTCACTCAGCTGTCTGAGTGTGAAGATTAGGTCTTGAGTACTTCGGTTTGCTCGGAATCCGCACTGGACCTCATCCAATTGTGGCTCAGCTAGGCGTCGGAGTTCTCTGCTCTAGGGATTTCTAGAGTAGATTTTACCAGGGACACTGAGAAGGGATAATGCCTCTATGGTTTCCACACTGTCGATTGTCACCCCCCCCCCATTTTTGAAAATGGGTGTTATGATGGCAATCTCCCAATCCCTTGGTATGGTCTTGTTGGCTGCCTGTAGGACCCTTAAGAGTAACAGGTCGCCTGATGCTCCCATGTACTTAACCATTTCTGGTGTTATACCATCATACCCTGCTGCTTTGCCCATCTTGATTTTCTCCCGTGCTGTCTTCAGTTCTTCCATCTTTATGTCATCTTCACCATCATTGGTTTTCTCTTCTGTGCTAGTGGTTATCATTTCTGATGCTTCACCATGCTCACCATCCAGGAGTTCTGAGAAATATTCTTTCCATCTTGCCATTACTTCCTTCGGGGCAGTAAGCAATTTGCCTTGCTTGTCCTTTATAAATTTGAGAGGGCATTGTTTTTCCTTCCTCGTGTTCTTTAGGGTCTTATAGAACAATTTCTGGTTTTCTTGCGCATCTTTTTCTCCAGCTTTTCTCTCCAAATCTGTTTCCCAGGGACTTCTTGTTTTGCTGCCTAAGCCATCGTTGTTATTTTGCTTCTGTTCTGAGTGTTTCACAATATTTTCTATATTTTTC